>JAKTQL010002523.1:55782-81825 GCA_030558815.1 Blastobotrys malaysiensis
TGACACTGGGGGACCAGTCCCCCAGACCCCCTGTAGCAGGGGCTCCGCCCCTAGAACCCCGGAGCAGGGGCCTGGGGGTGCAACCCCCAGCTACTGGAGCTCGAGGGCTGGCCCTCGAATACACTACACCACCAATTGTGAGCCTCCGGTGGGCCGAGAGCGCGGTGATTTAACGTTAATTCACATTCGCTTGCATAGGTCGATTCGGCACGACGACGGAACGCGGCCAGAGCTCAATATCCCGTCCAGAGGGTCCTTAACGGATTGCGAATCGCTCCCGGAGGCGACGCCTGGGGACCAGACCCCCTGGAGCACCGCTGGAGAGCCCCATAGCGGGGGTAGTGCCTCATTCTACGCTGGGTGCGGCGAAGATGCCAGAATCGGCGCGCCTCGCCACAATACGGCCCGGCGACCACTTTTCACCACCAAACACCCTTGCAACCCGAGGATTTGAAATAACGAAGTGGAAGATGGTGATGAATCAAAACGCAGGCGACTCGTTCATTTCGGACGACGAGGAGGAGCTGTGCCCGCTCTGCGTGGAGGAGATGGACCTGTCCGACAAGAACTTCAAGCCGTGCCCGTGCGGGTACCAGGTGTGCCAGTTCTGCTACAACAACATTCGGCAGAACCCGCAGCTCAACGGCAAGTGTCCGGCGTGCCGGCGTCCGTACACGGACGAGGGGGTCGAGTACCGCATGGTGACCCAGGAGGAGTGGAAGCAGGACCACATGCGGCAGACGCGCAAGGAGCGGGAGCGCAAGCAGCGGGAGCGGGAGAAGAAGGAGTCGGAGCAGACGACCAAGAAGCATCACCTGTCGGGGATGCGGGTGATCCAGAAGAACCTGGTCTATGTGATTGGGCTGAACCCCAACATTCCGACCGAGGACCTGCATAACACGCTGCGGGGGGACCAGTTCTTTGGCCAGTACGGCCGGATCCAGAAGATTGTCATCAACCGCCGCAACAACGCCAACGGGAACCCGGGGATCGGGGTCTACGTCACGTTTGCGCGCAAGGAGGATGCGGCGCGGTGTATTGCGGCGGTGGATGGGTCGTACAATGAGGGCAAGTATTTGAGGGCGGCGTACGGGACGACCAAGTACTGTTCCTCGTACCTGCGGGGGCAGAGCTGTCCGAATCCCAACTGCATGTTCCTTCACGAGCCCGGGGAGGAGGCGGATTCGTATACGCGGCAGGATTTGTCGACGATCCAGCATGCGGCGCGCCAGGGCGGGTTCCACCAGAATCAGGGGGGCCGATCCGGGCACTCGGCGTCTGCGACGCCGCCGCCGCCGCAGCCGCCGCAGCCGCCGCAGGTGCGGACCAAGCCGTCTGTAGTGTTGGATGATGATGAGAGCTCGGCGCTTCCGGCGACGGTGTCGTGGGCTCAAAAGACTTCGGCCAACTCGCCGCTGGTTAATAACAACCAGCGGCTCAATTCGAGCGATAGCAAGTCGAGTATACGAGCCGCGTCGGCGAGCCCGTCTCCTTCCACGGCGAACTCGTCCATTGTTACGTATACCTGTGATCCGCCGGTGGCGCGAGTCGATCCGGCTATAGACATTTTCAACGACTCGCTGCAGGTGTTGTCGGCAGGGTCCAACTGTGAGTACGCGTTTGCGTCCGACTTGTTGACTGACGCGGAGCTCGACATTGTACCGCGGTACTTTACCTTTTCCAAGGACGCCAAGATTGACACCAAGTCGCGAAGCTCTGTGGAGCGAAAGGACCCGGGTGAGTCCGACATTGTATCCTTGTTGTCATCACTCAACCAGCATCCCGGTGGGGGGCTTGGTAGCAGCAGCCGTAACAGCTCCTTTTTGAACCTGGCCAGCGTCGACGGGTCTGACAATGCGTCGCCGTCCTCGATTAGCAACAGTGTCAATGGCTCTGTCAACGGTGCTACAACGACCGCTCCTCCCCCGGGCCTATTTAATAACAACACTACTCCGAACCCGAGCCAGGACAGACAAGTTCTGTTGGCGCAACTTATGAACGGAGGAAAAGGTGAGGCTGCCATTTGAAGCGCATTTACCAACCAAACGTGCAACAAAAAAAATATTTAAGCAATTCAGCCTGGGCTAACACATATTGAGATAGACACCGCGAAAAGTGCTGACCCCTTTCTCGTCCGGCCGGTTGAAGATCTTATGAATGGTGTGTATTGATTACCTCTTTTTTTTTCTCTTTTTTTCTTCTCTGAGAAGTCGCATTGGCTTTTTACACATTTCATACTCTCAACTACTAACCCCAGTGCTTGTTGAAATATCTCAATGCCCGTTTTTTACTATTGGAGAATTGCTTTCCTTGGCCGGGATCCGTCCTTTACGTTAGATACTTCTCTCCTTTGTAAATAACCAGTCGAGAGCATATTTTGATGAGACTTTACATAAATTGAATGAAATGTGTCGAGGCTTGTGATCTTCTCTTGTCATTGTAATTTCGCTAACCGTTCTTAGGAGTACCCTTGAAAGTCAACATTGAGATCAATAATGACTACCTCAAACAGATGGTCGATAGCGAGGAGGAGGACCAACCCCAGACTGAACCCAGCAACGTCGACACCCAGGGCGAAAACTTGACCATTGCCCCTGAAACGCCTACCGACGTGCCAGACTCTATTGCAGCGCTCAACAAGGTGCTCCCCAACATTGGCGGCAAGCTCAGCTCTGTGCCCAAAACCCAGACTAATGCCGTGGGCGGCCCGTGGCCGTATCCTCCACTGGTCTCTCCATACAACATGTACCCCCCGCCACACATGCTCAATGCTCAGATGATGGGGCCTCCTCCACCTCAGCCGCCCGGGTTGTTTGTCCAGCAATTACCATTGCCTCCTCATTTGGCCGCCGCCAATTCCGATGAGCACACTCCACAGCCCAAACCAATCGAACCGGTTAAACCTACTAATGAGGCAAAGGCGGACGAAAAAGGACCTAATGTTCTGCTTGATTTGCTCCGCAAGGGCATGCCCAGCGAATCCAAACCAGTCCAGCCACAACCACAGCCAGTTCAAAAAGTTGAGCCGCCTGTTACGCCTAAGCGAATTGCTACCCCGTCTAGTGTCTCTCGAGTTTCTACACCCTTAATTTCCGACAGTGACAAGACTCCTGCAGAGCTATATGCGTCTAGAGCTAACCGCGAGGAGGTGATGGAACTCAACACGGCACGAAAGACCTCTGCATCCCCAATGACCCCGAAGCAAACCATTGTCAAGCCTAGGGCTGTTAAACCTACAATCCCTGCGAAACCTGTGGCGGCCCCAGCTCCACCCGCAGAAAAGCTCAAGCCAGTGATGCGGCATGAGGAGACTGATCTCGGTATTAACAAGGCAGAGCCAGTCAAGCCTCCAAGCGTCAAACTTACCAAGCGTCAGTTGAAGAAGCTTGAGCAGCAGCAGCTCCGAACTGTTAGCGCCGAAGCCCGGATTGACGCAGTTCCAATCCTCAAGGGCAACGTTGACAAAAGCAAGCCGATTGACGAGGTCCATGAGAGTGAGGAGGAAGAAGACCGTCCGATTGTAGTAGAGAAGCGCTCAAAGAGGCGTACTCTTTCCCAGAAGCCTTCGATCGGCGAGCTCAAAGCGGCTGCAGCTTTGGCCCCGTCCTCGTTTAAGATTCCAGAGTTGCCTGCGAGACGGTCTGTCTCTTCGCAGAGCTCCAAGAGTTCTGCTGATATGAAGGATTCCAAGGATGAGCTCACGAGACAGGAGGAACTCCAGAAACAAGAGGAAATCAAAAAGGAGTTGAAGATGAAGGAGGAGCTTAAGAGGAAGGAGGAATTCAAGAAGAAGGAGCTCAAGAAGCAGGAAGAGCTAAGGAAGAAGGAAGAGCTAAGGAAGAAGGAAGAGCTAAGGAAGCAGGAGGAGCTCAAGAAGAGGGAAGAGTTGAAGAAGAAGGAAGAGCTAAGGAAGAAGGAAGAGCTCAAGAAGAAGGAAGAGCTCAAGAAGAAGGAAGAGTTGAAGAAGAAGGAAGAACTGAAGAAGAAGGAAGAGCTGAAGAAGAAGGAGGAGCTGAAGAAGAAGGAGGAGCTCAAGAAGCAGGAGGAGCTCAAGAAGCAGGAGGAGCTCAAGAAGCAGGAGGAGCTCAAGAAGAAGGAAGAGCTCAAGAAGGAAGAGCTCAAGAAGGAAGAGCTCAAGAAGAAAGAGCTCAAGAAGGAAGACCTAAAGAAGGAAGAGTTGATGAAAGAGTTCAAGAAGGAAGAAGCTCACAAGGATGAAGATGCAAAGAGAAAAGAGGTCAAGATGGAGGAGTTCAAGAAGGAAAAGAGCCGATTGATGCAGGAGAAGGAAGACCTCAAGAAGCAGCTCAAGGGCCTTGAAGAAGCCATGAATCAAAATGGCAAGATGCAGGAGGCGGACGAGCTGAGACGCAAGACCGAGGAGATTGTGAAGCGGGCCAAGCAGCTGGAGGAGATCAAGCAGAGAGAGCTCGAAGAGGAGAAACGCAAGAGGCGAGAGGAGGAAGAACGGTTGGAAGCGGAGAAGAGACAGAAGATGGAGGAGCTCAAGAAGAAGAAGCTGGCTGAGTTGAAGCAGAAACAAGAGGCCGAGCTGAAGAAGAAACAGGAGGCGGACTTGAAACGAAAGCAAGAGGCTGAGCAGAAGAAGAAGGATCTTGAGTTGAAGTGGCGACAGAAAGAGGCTGCGCTGAAGAAACGAGTTGAGGAGAAGCGTCTTGCTGAACAACGAGAAAAGGCGGCCGCTGCAGAGCAGAAGCAGAAGGAGAAGGGGAAACAAAAGGTCCCGTCGGTGGCTACGGAAGATTCTGTTATCCCCTCGATGATGGAGGCTGCGGCGCTTGATAGACAATCCCGAAAATCGAGCGCCGATGACTACAAGTGTCTGATGAGAGAGATTCGAGACGAGGCTGCCGGATGGTTGCAGTTGCTGAGTAGCCACATTGCAACTCATGGCCACAGTGAAGACCAATTGACGAGCGAGTCGCGGCTCTTCAGCACTACTGAGGTGCTGGTTGACAAGGCCAACAAGATGTATGAGATGCTCTGTGGACAGGAGTTTGAGAACGATGAGCATTTTCAAAAGTGCTTCAAAGTTTGGAACCCTCTGGACGAGTCTATTGAGTGCATCTACGAGTCGGTCAAGATTCAGTTTCATGACTTTTTCGACCACTTTTTTCGTGCCCAAAACGGAGCCAAAGATGGAGACAAGACTGGAACGTTTCTCTCCAAAGGTGTTGATTCTAAAGGGACTACTGCCACTACTGCTGCCAAAGCTAGCACTGGTGTTAATCAGGAAGCTTCTGTCCCAACCTCTCCAATTGCAGACCCTGCTGATCGGTCTACTTCTCGTCAATATTCCTGGGAAACTCAAGCGCAGGAAGGTACAGAAGCAGCAGCCGCAGCAGCAGACCGACCTCGAACTGCATCGGCCGGCTGGAGCGTAAATCGTATTCTGGACGAGCTCCAGTCGGAGATGGGCATTATGGACCATCCATTATTCGACCCCGTCAGTCGGGGGTCTCGCCCGTCTTTTACGGTGGAGGAGATTGCCAGCGGGTTTGACCGGTACCCGGAGGTGTCGAGCGAGTGGATTGACATTGACAAGGATACACTACACGACTCGGAAGCCATTATGCGGTGCATAATCACCGGCGAGAACCCGGAGCAGAAGCGGTCTTTGCACTTTGCCGAAGCGGTTCTCAAGTCGATGCAGGAGTCCAACGAGCGGCTGGAGCAGGAGATTGACTTCCAAACCACGGTGGACAAGACCATTTTCTTTGGTAAAAAGTATCTGCAGTCGTGTAGCCATTAGTGTGTATATATATGATGCAAAAATTATATCTATTACTTTTGTCTATCCTAGCACGGACTTTGAATTGTAAATGTGTCGCTGTCGTTTGGCCTTGCCCTTGCGAGAGTCTCCATCCACGGGAGCAGCGCCGCTTCTGGTAGCAGACCCCAGCGCTGCCGCCGAGGCGGAGGATTTTTTGAGCTTTTTGAGGCCGTTCTTTTGGAAATCCTGCCACCGGGCCTGGCTCTTGTTGAGTATCTCCGCCTTGGAGGGCTGAGTCTTGTGAGTCTTTGTAACCTTCGCCCCTGCTTCCCCGAGAATGGGCCCTGACGGCTTTCGCGACGGAGCCTCGACGGAGGGAGTGCGAGGCGGAGGGGTAGGGGTGTAGGGCTTATGTTGAGAGGGGAGGTCTCTGACCTTGTCTACGGGCAGGGTATCAATAAGAGTCTTGTCGTGTTCAAACCGAACGGTCAGCATGGGGTTCGCAGAGGACCCGGTGACGGCGGTGACTTTGGCGCGGTGGAACTGCTTATCGGCAACGCATCTCGCCAGTACTATATCCCCGACCTTGTACTCTTTGTGCTTTTTGGGCTCTTGTTTGATTTCAGCGGGGGGGTTGGCTGGTTCGGGCTGGGGCTCTGTGTCTCCATTTAGCTTTTGATCCAGTAAGGTGATGAGCTGAACTAACTCTTCGCGCAGTTCTAACAGGGTGTCGTCCTCGGGGGACTCTTTGAGGCCAGACTCGACCGAGTCGAGTTGTTCCAGGTACTCTTGTAGTTCTTCAGCCGACATTGTATTGAGCGTGAAAAGTTCGTTGGGATCAGATAAGATAACGATCCACGGCGATAGGTGGGGGACCGGCAATAGTGAGGTACAACGATCCACGGCAATAGGTGAGGTACAACGATCCACGGCGGTAGTTGAGGCACGTATTAGTTTGTACTGTGTGGTTTATTGAAGTTGGATAATCTGCACTGCTCGGTTAGCTTTAGGTGTTTGTTACTGTTGTTACTGTTGTTACTGTTGTTACTGTTGTTACTGTTGTTACTGTTGTTACTGTTGTTACTGTTGTTACTGTTGTTACTGTTGTTACTGTTGTTACTGTTGTTACTGTTGTTACTGTTGTTACTGTTGTTACAGTTGTTAAATTTGTTACAGTTGTTAAATTTGTTACTGTTGTTAAATTTGTTACTGTTGTTACTGTTACAATCGTTACAGTTACAATCAAGTTTCAACCGATTATGCATTTTTGAACATTACATTCGCTGGCGGTCAGCAGTTCGAGGCTTGGCCCGGATGATATTATCAACTCGGAGAAGCATCTCAGCCGCCTCAGATGCACTGGACACCACGGCCCGCTTGAGCTTGTACGACTCGACAATGCCCAACTCCCGCATGTCCGCAATAACCCCATTGTTCAGGTCGAGACCAGAGGTGGTGATACCATTATAAACAGACGCCCGCAGCTTGGCGACCAGCTCCGACGAGTCAAACCCGGCATTGTCGGCCAGGATAGTAGGCAGCTGCCGCAGCGCCGTGGCAAACGCCTCTATGGCCAGCGCTCGCTTACCATCCTCGTTCTGCGCAGTTCGCTCAACCGCCTTGGACATGACCATCTCCGCACAGCCTCCACCCAAGGTAGTTCGGGTCTCCCGCGTAGTCTGCGACAAGACCGACAGCGCGTCGTGTAGCGACCGGTCCGCCTCGTCCAACAGCTGCTGGGTGGCACCCCGCAACACAATGGTACACGCCTCGCCGGTAGCAACCCCAGAGAACTTCATCATGGGCTCCTCACCGACCATAATCTCCTCAATGGACTCACAGTACCCGAGCTTAACCTTGTCCGGGTGGTCAAAAGTGGACACCACCTCGCCGCCCGTAACCAGCGCCAACCGCTCGATACCGCTAAACTCGGCGTGCTCGACCGAGTTGATCCCGGCGTCGGTGAACAGCTGCTCGGGCCAGTTGTAAATGAGCTGCCGGTTGACAAAGCAGTTGATGTTGTGCGCCTTGATCTTCTCCACCTTGGCCTTCATCTTGTCCTTCTCGGCCCGCTCCAGCTCGGCCAGCTTGGAGGTCGAGTCCACCTTGAACTTGGCGCCAAAGATCTTGACCTTGTCCGTGTCCATTGAGGTGTTAGCGATCAGAATCCGGGCATTGGTGATCTTCTTGGGCTGCCGCACGCCAAACTTCTTGTTGAGAATGAACCCCTCGTCCAGGTACGAGTCCCGCAGCTTGCCGCCGGACTTTTTGATGATCTGAATGTGGTCCAGGTTGGTCGACCCCTTGAGCCGCAACACGGCGTCGACCGCAAGCTCGGCAAAGTACTCCTTGTCCTGCGACAGCACCTTTGAGCTCAGCGTCGTCTTGGCGATCGCGATCAAATCACGCCGGAACGCCTCCGCGTCGGGGGAATTGTCCACCGCCGACCGCTCCAACGCCTCCAACGCCGCCTTGGACGCGATCCGGTACCCTTCAATGATCGTCTGCGGGTGGATCCGCTTGTCGACCAGCTTCTCGGCCTCCCGCAGCAGCTCCGCAGAGAGCACCGTAACTGAGGTCGTGCCGTCCCCAACCTCGTCGTCCTGCACCTGCGCCAGATCCACGAGCACTTTAGCCGCCGGGTTGTTGAACGGGATCTGCTTGAGGATCGTGGCGCCGTCGTTGGTCACCAGCGAGTTGACCTGGCTCGCCGACTGCAGCAGCTTGTCCATGCCCTTGGGGCCCAGCGTCGACTTGACCAGGTCGCCCACGGCAATCGCCCCGACGAAAGACGACATTCGCGCGTCCTCGCCCCGCTCCTCCGTCACTTCGTCTCCGAAAATTGGAACCGACATTTTGTCTTTACAAATTTCACTCTGCCCCGTCGCCGTGGTGTCTTTGGGCTGGGAACGCGAAATTTCTCAACGCCGCGCGCCCCTCCACCACCCATGGAACCGCGTGGAAGGGGCGTAGACGGGGCGTTGGAGTGTCTTCGAGGGCCAGCCCTCGAGCTCCCGGAGCTGGGGGCAAAGCCCCCAGACCCCCCATTGCTACGGGGTTCTAGGGGCGGAGCCCCTGCTACAGGAGGTCTGGGGGACTGGTCCCCCAGTGCCAATTGCTCCCCCAATGTATTCGAGGGCCAGCCCTCGAGCTCCCGTAGTTGGGGACAAAGCCCCCAAACCCCCTTTGGTCTCTCGTTGAGGTTTGGGGTGGGGGCTGCTCAGGGGGGATGTGGTGTCAATTGGGTATTGATCTATGGTTTGGCGGTAGATAGATAAAGAACTGTACGGTAATATGAAGAGTACATGTTATTATTTGAATCTATAAAATGCTTGAATGTATAGTTATATTAGAGGCTGGTTTCTATTTGGTAGATTCTGTATGACGTTTGGTTATACTGTTCCTACAATTGGTATGATTAATGCTGGGTGATGGCTAGTGAAACGAATTGTTTAATCTACTACTCTCGATATTAATGTTTGGACGTAGATCAACTCAGAGTATATCCGGCCATTTATAATGGGCAATTATTTAGAATATCATTACCCTATAATGATGTGTCAATTCATTGATATATTTACTAATAGTCAAGGTGTTGGCAGATTGAGTTATTGTTACACAATTGAGAGTGTTGATCTGAATAGGGTATAATCATCAAATGGTATTAATGATCCTTTAACTAGCCTGATCTTCAGTAGCAACGATTAATATTACAATTTACTCTAGGGTGGTTATAAGGGTTTATTTTAACTGGTAGCTTATCTATCAACACTGCTTGTGTAATAGTCCAATGGTACATGAATAATGGATTCAACCTCTTTTGTATTCTCTTTCCATATAACATTCCACAATCAGTGTGGTAACAATCATGCCAAAGCTACATGTCACATTATCGGTAACTTGTCAAGCCATATTGGTATCCACTGCCGCACTTGTAACGCAACATGTCGTTTGCAACCCCATTTGGATTACTATATAAAGCCCCGTTTTTTCCAAGATTGTTGGTGAGTTGGAGGCAGAATAATCTTTACAATTTCTTGATCTGTCCAGCTGGGGATGTCACTCATGAATCCCTCGTCTATTCTTTATTATCTCATAGACTAGGTCTGAGGGTTGGTTAATTAGTGAACCACTAACATTACTATCTATCTAATTATACACCAGGTTCCAACCGGTTGTGTGTCTGATTACTGATTGTAATCATGAAATCATTCATGTTCAACATGGAGCGAATATCAATAATCTCAGTTACATATCACAGGTCATGACCCCAGATTTATAGTCAATTTCAGGGAAACTCGGTACATTGTCCGAATTTATAGTCAATTCAGGGAAACTCGGTACATTACCATTGACATTACAGTGGGCAGAGACTATATTAACAAATGCCGCTTTTTCCATCTAAAAGGGCTCCCGAATAACTTAAATGCCGTACTCTTCACGGTCGTCCTGGAACAAGGGCGAGTTGAACTTGGGGTGGATGACCCGCTTGACGCCGTGGGTTCTGTGCAGCGCGTTGATCTTGTCCACCTCGTCGTCGGTGAGGTCGACAATGGTTAGGTTGAGTAGCAGGCGCTCCCGCTTGACACTCTTTGGAATGACGGCCACGTCCCGGGCCACGTTCCACGACAGCACGATCTGGGAGGGCTGCGCGTCGTGGGTGCGGGCAATGCTGGTGATGACGGGGTCGCTGAGCAGCGTCGTCGCCGAGGCCCCCAGCGGCGAGTACGCCGTGACGGCAATATTCTTGTCGTGGCAGTACTGCACCAAAGTGTCCTGGGGCAGTAGCGGATGCAGCTCTACCTGGTTCACGGCCGGGACGACCTTGGTCGCCGGGTGGGCCAGCAGATCGCGCAGCTGCTTGGTGTCAAAGTTGGACACCCCGATGGCCCGGGCGCGCCCTGAGGCGTATATCTTTTGCATCTCCTTCCAGGTGTCGACGCAGGTCCAGTCCTTGTAGACCTCCGTCTTGCTGCCGGGCTGCAGCGGCGCCGGCCAGTGGATGAGGTAGAGGTCGACATAGTCCACGCCGAGCCGGTTTAGGCTCTCGTCGAACGCCTCGGCGACCCGCTTGTGATCCCCGTTATACAGCTTTGTGGTGAGAAAAATGTCGCTACGCTTGATTTGCGAGTCCGCCAGCGCCCGCCCCACCTGGTCTTCGTTCTGGTACACCGTTGCGGTATCAATGAGACGGTACCCGAGCTCTAGGGCCGTCTTGACCGACTCGTAGCAGTCATTTCCTACGGCCTTGGCGGTGCCCATGCCTACCACGGGCATCTCCACCCCATTGTTGAGCCTGATCGTGGTGGCCGCCGTCATGGTTCGAAACGTTCTATTAAGTAGGGTGATCGTTCCGCCAGGCCTACGGAGCTTATATACTAATCTCGGAACTGCACTCTGCATATGGGCTTTGATTTCCCTCGCTTGTGGGGGGGCACTTTCGGAGCAGGGCAGCGAGTAAACGGGTGGGATACACACTTCCCTGTATAAGCCCTCCGCTATTACACCCATATGATTTCGGCTACACATGTTTCGCATCTAGAGCACCCGGGGCCGCCCATGCTCTCGCCATTGACCTCAAGCATCCAGACTCGAGCCCTCCAGCTCTCGTGGAAACCCCTTTTTTGTGCCCTCTACACTCGCCCACCCCTTTTGCCCTCTGGCCGGTATTGCGCCCTCCGGGCCCCGGTTGATAAGGCCCTCCCCCGGGGCACTCTCTCGGAGCCATCTTCTCCGTAAAACCGCGGTAGATCAGTGTTCTGGCACTATGTGTCGCAATTTATTTCTTTTGCCGCGATGGATTATTTTATTTATTTTTTTCTGCTTTGGCGTATGCACGACCGTACGACTCGTACTAGCCGGCTCGGCCTTTGCACGGCTGGCTCGAGTCGTTGAGCCCGTTGGAGTTTGGGTCTCAAGGGGTGGATTACTGCCGGCCTGGGGTGGGTGGTTTGGCGGGGCTGTCATTGGTTGGGGCGGGGCTGGTCGGCCGTATCCCGGATATTGGGCCTTCCATGGATTATGCACCGTGTTTAGGAGCTGGCGGTAATGCCACCAGGGATGTAAATTGGGTGAATATTAAACGGTCCGCTGCAATTGACACCAGCTCAGCTGCATGGACCCCAGTCTGGGGGGTTGGTCATTGAGGGCCAGCCCTCGAGCTCCCGTAGTTGAGTATTGTGCGGTAGTATATCCGTCGGAGATGGCCACCTCGGTAAGCCGCATTGGTTATCGAAAATTTTTCACCATTGATCGATGAGATTTGTTGATAATAATAATTCTTGATTAGAGTCTCTGCATACTGCTAAAGGAAGACTATATCTAGACATTGGGCTTCACCAGCCAGATCAAAAACATTCTAATAGACATCATGTGCGAACTGAAGTCGACTGGCCCCTCGGTTACCAGTCCACTGTAGACAATGCGGATTCCCTCAGTTAAACTGACGATAAGGGGAGAAAACCACTATCCCTTTGACTCTCGTGGAGTAGACACCTACTGAAGGGCGCCAAGGTAAGCTGGGGAAAAAAACCCATATCAACATCATCATGATTGAGATTTGTTGAGTAGATCGTGGATTTATATTGGTTTACCGTGATATATTCTATCTTTGCCTAGCAGGCGAATGATAAGTAATCATGCCCAACTTTCAAGTGACGGCGAGCTCAAATACAGAATTATTATATTATACCAAGGCATTGCATTTATTTTGACCTCGTAATTGGCGAACGTTCAACGCAATATGTGGCCTCCTTTGAAGTTGCGTCCGCGAATGTTTGTTGTCGTTATGGGTTGTTAAATACCGTCAATAAACTGATCAATTGTCGCTGAAAAACCACATTTGATTAAACATACAGGTATAAATGATGGATTGCGATGACAATTGACAAGATGGCCGGGTAAAGCTTTAGCTCATCAACATTTGGTCCTTTTCATTCAAATGTACCTCGTATTATAATAATATTTTGTATCTTCAGTCCGTTGAAGTAATCAAAGCCTAACTTAGTCACAAACAGCGTGCAAAGTACTTCTCCTTGCCAGATGTCAATATTCATACCTTGCTCAATACGAAGGAAGGCTTGGTTGCGGTGATTGATTTCTGGAACTCTATACCGCAATTATCCCATTAGATGGAATGCCCGCAATTGGGTGGCTGACACAGGTTTTTTCCACAGTATTCAACATTGGTACATGTGCCCGTGATTCATATGTTCAAGCTCGAGGAGAAACGGTTTTCCCTCGTGTCACAGATGCAAGGCGTCTGGGAGATCGGCCCATCGACTTAATGTCTTGATTTTATTGTTTGTTAATATGTCGAAACGTCGGCCTAGCAGGCAAATATGTTGAAGTAATCAAAGCCTAACTTAGTCACAAGTGGCAGCGGGCAAAGAAAATACAGAATATTACTATTATATTTGTAAGGTATCCAGCAATTATTGCCCCAAACGAATGAGGAAAGCCTCAGAACCAATCACTGCATTCTCTATAATTGGCCCCAGGCCAGGATTCCATTGTTCAGTGCTGGTTAGGCACCAAGAGTTTCACAACCGGGGGTGCTGTGGGCGACATTATTGTTGGACAAATATCCGCGTGATATCGGTGTTAAAATGGACATATCTCCATGAATACAAGATATACGCACAATATTTATATCAGAGCAAGTTAAGACATCATTACTTTATTACTAAATGTTAATTACGGCATGAAATGACGAATATTTTAAGCCGCATAAGCCGCATAAGCCGCACAAAAAATAAAACATCAAAATGTACCAAAATCTTGCCTGCCCAGTCATCCGGGTTGTGTAGTGTAGTGGTTATCACTCCAGATTTTGATTCTGGCGACCCCGGTTCGATCCCGGGCACGACCTGTCCCGGACTTGGTTAGAGTCCGAATACCTTTTGGCGAAATTTTTGAATCAGAGACATTTGTTTGTGAATCCAAGACATTTGTGCAGAAGTCTCAGATGTTGCATTTTAAACAGCAGGACGGTACCGGCCATGCATGTATACGATATCAATGCTGATAGACGTCGCGCACGTATACACGTATTAATCTATTATAATCGATGATATATCCCGGTCATATAGTATGTCGGTCTATAAAATTGAGTGCGAATAGACAGTATAATAGCCTGTACTTAATCAATAAACCATTGCACGCGTGTTCATTAGCGAGTAGCAAATACAATATTTAAATATCAGGGCTGTTATCGACTGGCAACGGCTCAACATTCCAAATGGCCTCGGCGTACTCGTCAATGGCACGGTCAGAGCTGAAGAAACCCATATTGGCCACACAGGTAATGCTCTTAGAGGTCCAAGTATCCTTATCCTTAAAGGCAATGTCGGCCTGTCGCTGGGCCTCGAGGTACGTGTCAAAGTCGTCACTGACCAGGTAGTGGTCGCCATGTCGAATGGAGCCAATGAGCGACTGGTAAGAAGAAGGATCGCCAAACGTGCCATTCTCAATGGCCTGGAATACCTGGGCGAGCTTCTCATTGAGCTTGACCTTGCCGTACGTGTGGTTGTGTCGAAGCTCTTCGACCGACTCGGCCAAGTTACCAAACAGGAACATATTCTCCTCGCCCACCTCTCGGCTAATCTCAATGTTGGCGCCATCAACGGTACCAATAATGAGGCCACCGTTAAGCACAAACTTCATGTTGGAAGTACCAGATGCCTCGGTACCGGCGGTAGAAATGTGCTCCGAAATGTCAGAGGCGGGGATGATAATCTCCGCCTTGGACACATTGTAGTCCTCAATGAAGATGCACTGCAAAATGCCCTTCATATCCGCGTCATTGTTGACCACATCGCCCACCGCGTTAATGAGCTGAATGATCGACTTGGCCATGTAGTAGCCAGGAGCAGACTTGCCGCCAAAGATGGACACTCGCGGGGCAACCTTCTTTCGGTCGGCGGGGGACATCTTCTTGAGCGCCAAGTACCGGTAAATGACGCCAAAGATGTTCATCTGCTGACGCTTGTACTCGTGGATACGCTTGACCTGAATGTCAAACAGCGCATCCGTGTTGACCTCAACGCCCGACTGTTCTCGAATGAGCTTGGCGAGTCGCTTCTTATTGTGCTTCTTAATGTCGTTCCACTGGGTCTGGAACTCGGCGTCGTGTGCGTACTTCTCAATGCCCTTGAGCATGCCCAAGTTCTTGAGGTACTCGTACGACCCCAGCTTGTCGGCAATGAGTGCGGCGAGCCGGGGGTTCGACTGTAGCAACCATCGTCGCGGAGTAACACCATTCGTCACATTGATAAACTTGTCGGGGCCATAAATACGGACAAAGTCCTTGAAAATGGTGGTTCGGATCAGTTCAGAGTGGAGCTCAGCCACGCCATTAACCTTGTGGGAACCGACAATGGCGAGGAATGCCATACGCACCTGCTTAGGCTGAGACTCCTCAATGATGGAGACACGGGCGAGCAGGTCCCGGTCGTTGGGGAACCGCTTCTCAACGCTCTGCAAGAAGAAGAGGTTAATGTCGTAGATAATCTCCAAGTGTCGCGGCAACAAGTGGCCCAACACGTCAATGGGCCACTTCTCGAGCGCCTCCGGCAGCACCGTGTGGTTGGTGTAGCTAAACGTCTTGGTGACGATATTCCACGCGGAATCCCAGTCGAGCCCCTCCCGGTCAATGAGCAGCCGCTGCAGCTCGACAATGGCCAGCGTGGGGTGCGTATCGTTGAGCTGGATCGCCGCGTGGTCGGGGAACTCGGACCACGCCTTTTTGGACTTTTTGAACCGCCGCAAAATGTCCGAAAGAGACGCTGCTACCCAAAAGTACTGCTGCTTGAGTCGCAGCTCCTTGCCCGAGTAAAAGTTATCATTGGGGTACAAAACGGCGGTAATTGTTTCGGCCCGCTGCTGGTCCCGCACGGCGCTCTCATAGTCGCCCTCGTTGAACTTTGAAAAATCAAACTCCTGGTGCGGCTTGGACGCCCACATTCGCAAGTTGTTGACATTCTCAGTGCCATAACCGGGAATCGGGAAATCGTACGCCACGGCTCGCAGCAATTCGCCGCCAACCCACTGCTTGACCGTCTTTCCCTCGTCATTTGTCGTGGTCTGGACCCACCCGTAGAACATAATGTCCACGTTAATCTCGTACCGCGGAATCTCCCACGGGTTCGAGTAGGTGAGCCAGTAATCCGGCAATTCCACCTGATGGCCGTCAATAATCTTCTGCTTGAAAATACCATACTGGTACCGCATACCATACCCCCACCCGGGATAGTTGGAAGTGGTCAACGAGTCGATAAAGCACGCCGCAAGCCGTCCCAGACCACCATTGCCCAGCGCCGCATCGGGCTCCTGCTCCAAAACATCCTCCATCCGGAATCCAAACTCTTTAACCGCATCCTTGGCAATGCCCTTGATGTCAGTGTTAAGCATGGCATTATCCATCGCCCGGCCCATGAGGAACTCGAGCGAAAAGTAGTAGACCCGCTTGGGGTCGACCAGCGTGTGGCTCTGCTGCGTCTTGTTAAACGCCACTACAAGCCGGTCCCGGATCGCATGGGACGCCGCTTGGTATGCGGCGAGCTCATCACAATTGTACAGCGATCGCGCCAAGGTGGTCTCCACATGGCGCACAAACTCCCCCTGGAACTGCTCCTTGGTGCCAAACTCCCCCACCCCAAACTTCTTCCACTGGTTACGCGACTGGAGCGGAATGACATTGTCAATGTACCGCAGCTCCCGCGGCGTAATGCCGGACAAGGCCCGCCGGTGCCGCATCTTGGTCAAAAACGGGTCGTCAATGGCAGCCGCCCCTGGGGACGACAGTGGACTCGACATGGTTGTTCAATTGGCTTCAAAACTGGGAAAAAATAGCTCCGGAATGCAGGATTCCCAGCACCTTATATACCCCTCCGGGCCTCTATCAGCCCATGCACCCCCAGCCCGTTGTTTAAAACTATAAGTTCCACATACCGCCATGGTGGACTCCCCGACAAAAATAAAATCCCGCTTACGTGGATCGCGAACTCTACTCAGTATTGGGGTATCCAGGCGTCCCCTTGCAGAGCGGTGCGTCGGTAGCGCATGCAATGCACCATCTCCAATACGCTCGCTATAGGGTGTTCGACCGGTGCGTCAGACGTCTAGGGTCGATCAGAAACCGCCATGGCGAGGGGTCGCCACCCAATCAAGCATCCAGACGGCTGCGGACTCTCCACATGAAGCGCGATTTTCTGCATTCCGCTACACGTCCATGGCAGGCGATGGAGTTGCTTCGCAGGGAACACGCGATGCGGCTGCATGCAGCAGCCTATCACGCCTCGCTATCGTGGTGGAGCCCAAATGGCTAAATTGGTTACCGGTTTGGGCCGCCCCTTTCCGCTTCTGGGCATCCAAAACCCAACGGGGGGCTGCCGACCGGCCCCCTGTAACGGGCCGCCGTAACAACCGTTTGTAACGGCCCGCAACGCCTCAAGGGGCCAGATACTACACCAGCAATTGACCTGGGGGACCAGTCCCCCAGACCCCCTGTAGCTCCGCTACGCGGAGAGCTCATCGAATTAACGTTAATTCACATTCGCTTGCATAGGGCTGTTTTCGTACGACGATGAAAAGTTATTAACGCCTGATATTCAACCTGGACGATCTTCAAAGGGTTTTGAATCGCCTGCAGAGGCTGCACTGGGGAACCAGTCCCCCAGACCCCCTGTAGCTCCGCTACGCGGAGTGCTCTTCGAATTAACGTTAATTCACGTTTGCTTGCATAGGGTTGTTTCCGTACCATGTAGAAACGTAATTAGCCCTTGACACTCCGTCCGGATGGTCTTTAATGGGGCCTAAATCACCCTACGAGGCGACTAGTCCCTCAGGCCTCCAGGAGTTCCTCTACCTTGAGAGCTTGTCAAATTAACGTTAATTCACATCCGCTTGCATAAGGACGTTTCCGTATGCAGTTGGAACGCAATTAGCCCTCGATACTCCGTCCAGATGGTCTTCAATGGATTATAAACTGCCCTCGGCGATGACTCTGGGGGACCAGTCCTCCTGGCCCCAGTAACTCCGCTACGCGGAGAGCTCGACGAATTAACGTTAATTCGCAATCGTTGACCACAGGACCCGTCCGCAGGCCAAACGGGGGTCTGGGGGCAGAGCCCCCGCTACGGGAGCTCGAGGGCTGGCCCTCGAAGACACTAGGCGAGCAATTGCCTGGGGGACCAGTCCCCCAGACCCCCTGTGGGCAGGGGCTCCGCCCCTAGAACCCCAGATCAGTTAGGCGGGGGTTTGGGGGCTTTGCCCCCAACTACGGGAGCTCGAGGGCTGGCCCTCGAACACTACCGGATAGACCTACTGCGGAAGCGAGCGCAATTGTCTTGAAGGACCCCTACGGTTTTTATATGAAGGGACCTGAGTCGAGTCTGCAATCTGCCGCGGAGGGTGCCTCATGGTGAAGGTGCAGGAGTGTCTTGCGCCCGCAGCGGCCACCGCGGAGCGACACTGGGGTTGCCCGATTGGGGGTTTACAATGGAACCTCACCATTGAGACCGTTAGGAGGAGACTATGATTGGGGATGGGAGGTAGTCGAGTAGGTAGATAGGAATTGAATATAAATAATGAGGGTGCTGCAGGTAAATTGGATGCGACTGGTCATATACTGTTAGATGTATGGTGTAGATACTAGCGAGGCGCTGCTCACGCAGCTGGTCAACGTTACTACCGCCTCAGGGGTACGGACGGTGTCGCTGGAGGTGCTCAACGAGTACCGGGACCGGTCTGTGCTGTATGCGATAATCAACGGCGTGCGGATAGGGGCGGTCAGCATCGTGGTTATCATCACGCTTCTGTTTACTCAGGAGAAGAAACAGCCGGCGTTCATTCTCAACCAGACCTCGTTATTCTCGGTACTGCTCCAGACGGCATTTAGTACCGCGTACCTCATGACTTCGCTGTCGCGGCCGGTCAATGTGCTGGTGGAGTCGTATCCGGGGCTCCAGCGGGCGTTGGACATCTCCACCACGGCCAATGTGTTCCAGCTGTGTTCCATCGTCTCAATTCTGGGATCGCTTGTTTTCCAAAGCATATACTTGTACAAACAGGACGCGAGGCTCAAGTTCTTCGTGCCCGGTGCCGTTGGGGCCCTCTCGCTCGTGACTACCGGATTTTGGTTCCTCTACATTGTCACGTTGGAGATATCGTATTACAATCCGTCCAATGCTTTTCTATATCGCAATCCGTGGGTCTACCGAGTCGCCCGAGTGCTCCTGGCGGCTACCGTGACCGTCTTCTCGCTGCTCTCGCTCTGTAAACTGTTCGTGACGATCCGACGCCGCAGGCGGCTCGGACTCACCCAGTTCGGGCCGTTCCAGATCCTCTTCATCACTTTTTGCCAGACGATGCTTATCCCGACCATTTTTGTGTTCATCGAGCTAGGGCTCGGCGAGGCGGGCAATTACCTCACCTCTGTGTCCGTCCTCGTGGTGGTCGTCTTCCTGCCCCTCTCGTCGCTGTGGGCGCGGTTCTCCACTACCAGCGCAATCGACAACAGACGAGTGCTCGCCATGCCCAATTCCCCAAGACCCTCGTCCTTTGCTTCCTATACGGGTTCTCGATCAGTCTTGATCAAGCAGGACATTTTCAGCGCGACCACCAACGCCTACCCGCGGTCCCCCGCAACTTTTACTATGAACAATTAGCTAATGTATCTGTTTTATCTGGGTTACAATATCTGGTTATTATCTACGGCCCTCGAGAACACTACACGCGAGCAATTGACCTGGGGGACCAGTCCCCCAGACCCCCTGTAGCAGGGGCTCCGCCCCTAGAACCCCGGACGGGGGCCTGGGGGTGGAACCCCCAGCTACGGGAGCTCCAGGGCTGGCCCTCGAAGACACCCCCAAAGCAATTGGCCAGCATCTGGTTAATAATTATCATAATTCTTTGGCAATGCAATTATAAATCATGTTTGGTAATCATAAATCATGCAATTAGGATTATTATACAAGGAGCGTATTCTATCATCATTTATTAGTCGTGGGTGGCTTGACAATGGCAGACGCGACCAAGAGCCATGCAAAAAAAAAGTTGAACAAATGGTGCAGCCAGTAGGCCCGCTGGATACCGAATATCAGCGTGTACAGTGCAATGTAAGCGAGCATGAGACGGGTGAACACCGCCGCCGAGCTCGTCGCCATGCGCGGCATCATCTCGCCACTAGCAAGCTTTTGCACCAGCACGATAATCGGAGCCACAGACACAAAATTATGCTGCGTCCATCCCAGTGAGATGGACCAGAACCACTTGTCGGCCAGGTTGCGCAGCCATACCACCAAAACAAGCACATTAATGGGCAAGAGCCACACCAGTACCACCAAAACAGTCATCGTAAAGCTCGCAAACGACTTGCGCCACTCGGCAGCTTCGTGCTGTGCACCTTCCTCGTACACTTTCGAGGCTCGCGTCCGGGAGAGGCTGCAAAACGCTCGCACCGTCGTCACCAACTGCACCAGGGCAGCCACGACAACTCCAAACTGGTACGGAACGAATATCGCAACCGTTACAATGGCAATTATCGATGCAGCCGTTCGCGGGAACCCGCACAGCAGAGTTCGAGAACCCCGGTCCGTAGACCCACAAGTCGACGGCGACGGGGAAATCCCGTGAAGCGGACCAAACCCAAACACGCTCTCGGCCATGGTGATGATACCAGCCACAGCGGTAATGAGGGCAAAGAGGGTATAGTATACAAAGTAACACAGCCCCGTAGAGACAATTACCAACACAGGGCCGAGAAACCACAAGTGGGCGCCCTCAAGCCCTAAAAAGAACCGGTTCTGTCGCGTCGCAGTGAAGATGGTACTCGGGCCCTCTCCAGTAGACGGATCCATTGCCGGTTCTACTAGGTAGAGCAGCTGCTGGAAGAGCTGGAAGGGAGTAGCCAGCGGCAAAACAGCACAGAACCCCACCAAATAGACCAAGTAGGACCCACTAAACACACGTAGCGCCTCTCCAAAGGAAATAAACGCCCCGCCGCGGTTATACACGTCGTACTGGATTAGCAGAATAATTGCGGTAACGGCAATGGGGACCAGGGCCAGCGCAGCTCTATAATGGAGTGCCAGACGCGCCAGGGTGCCCATAATGTCAACCTTAAAGTAGAGCTCGAACCCTTCCTCTCCAAACGACTCTTCGTCGCGCCACAACTGGAGATGCAAATTGTGGTACCGGTATCCATTGGAACTGTCGTCCACCAGCGTTGAAAACGGCGTAAACGGCGCCACGCTGTGCATGTTGAGGGCAAAGTCCACTCCCTGGTACAGATTCAGTGCGTACTTGGACTCGTATGGCTCTGTGGTGTACTGTCTCATGAACGGCATGAACAGGGAGTCTACATCGTCCACCACACTACGCACTACCGAAACCTTGTACGCAATTAGACTGCTCCACACCGCCGGGAAGGATATATCAACCATGGCGGGCGCGAAAGAAGGCAACGTGATGCGTTTGCCAAATACCAACGACGCTAGAGAGTCTGAAACTGTCAAATGGCTCTTATCGTAGTGCTCAACGTCAGTGAGAACAAACCCGGGAGTGGGACGGGTATTGGCGTCTACAACTGCGAGGAAATCGTAATTGGCGAGCTGGGACACGTTGAGGTTAACATAGTGCAGTGGATTAGCCTCTGATGGAGGTGCCAGCGGCGCCATACTCACTGGACTAGGGAGCACAATGGCATGGTCTGCAAGGTTACGGCACATGAGGCCCATCTCGCTTTGTTTCTGCTGCGGATTGGTGATCTCATTTCTGTACCCCTGGTGGTGGGTTTTGGTCGACCGCGACTGCAGCGTCTTTACCAACTCAGCGCTGCGGGTCTGGCGGTACGGGGATCGCGCTAGGTCAACTACAGAGAGCAGCGACTCGCGGAGGCTGCTTGGGTATAAATGTTTACAAGCAAGGAGGTAAACCCCGTCGCTCGTGTCCGAGTCGTACTGTTCGTGCGGCTGGGCCAGGTCCACGGTGGAGTACTTTGAAGGGGCTAGCAGCGGCTGGTCGGAGAGCACTGTAACGGCAGTATCGTTGAACTGCATGTCCGTGTACCCCGGGAGGGGAATAAGGTAGGTCATAGCACTGGCGTTGGAGTACTCTTCACCGAGATGGGTCAGCCGCAGGCGACTGCCATAGGGCGCCACCTGGCGCCCGATATCGTCACCAATGAGGAGCGTATCGGGCGGGCCCACCAAGGGCCCATCATTACTGACTACAGGGGCTTTTGTAGCGGGTGGGGACTCAAACCCAGCCAACAAGCGTTTTCGGAAGGCGGCCATTCGCGAGGCGAGCAGCTTAGTCTTGGACGGGGATCGCACGTCGACAATGTCAAACAGGGTCCGCGCCAGCACTTTACGGAACTGGTCGCACCACACCATGGCCTGGTGGTCGACACCGGACCACAAATAAGGGATGGTACTGGTATAGACGGTGAACCCATTAGACGGAGGGACGAGAGACTCAATATTGGCGTGGTCCGACGGGATCATGTGGTCGAGACTACCGCCGGCAATTGAGATGAGGGACACGTCTGCCAGCGGGTTCTGGCCAATCTGGTCCTGGGAAAAGGACTGTTCCCAGTACCGGTTAGTGCGGTCGTAAATGGCCACCACCTCCGAGTCCATTGTCACGGGCGGCAGCGAATGGGGCGCCGCGAGAGTGAGAATGGTGTTAACGCTACGGGGCGTGTAATTGGGCATGGTGACCATTGTACGCGCCACCACGCCGCCCATAGAGTGGCCTACGAGGATCACCGACTGCGGTGGAGGTTGTGGCACCACTGCAGAGGCGGTGAGAGAAGTTCCATGGGGTGGTGAATAGGCGTTCCGCTTGTACCGGCCGAGAATGTAGCGGATCGCGTCGTTGAGGTACTCTGCCTGGTCCAGGAGCGTACGCCCATGGAACGCGGTCAGGTCCTCGCTGAAATCAGCCGTGTAAAAGTCAAACCCCCGGGTGAACTCTTCGGCCAATGGAGTAGTACTCACGTTGGCGCCGCGGGACACCGCGTACTGGGCGGCGCACTCGGCGGCAATTGCACGCACCTGGCGGAAGGACCCGGCGTTTCCAGGGATAAAAATTACAGGGATTCCATTGGGCGGGCCCTCGGGGTCTACTTTTTGCTCGCGGTACAGGTGGAGAGCGTACTTGGACGCAAATCTCGTATGGTTCGCGTCGAACCCGTCCAAGCGCACATAAGACGGAGTCATAAACGACATGCGGCACGAGGCCGGCTCAGTCGCAGGCGGGCTGAGGAAGGCCACTGCGCACAAGACGACAATGGCCAGGGCAAAGGCCACAATGGCCGCCGCCGTCCGGGGCGCGCATTTAGCCGCTGCGGCGTCCTCACCGCCGCTCTCACTGCTTGCGCCGCCACAGATGCGGCGGTGGAGCCGCAACAGCGTGTGCGAGACAGTCGTAATCGGGTCGTTATTGTCATGGGGGTCATTAAATTGCGGGTTAGTAGGCGCGGTCTTTTCGTTACGGTCGTTAGAATCAAGGTCAAAGCCAGTGTACAGCAGCTCCGCCTTCTTCCCGAGATCTCGCTTGTCGGGCTCCAGCGGCGACAGCGCCGACGGGGACACGCAGGTCGACGAGGCGACCGAAAGGGCCTCCACCTGGAGAATCGGGGTCCCCACCAGTTGGCGTCTCGGGTACGAGCTCAACCTCGGTATATCTGGAGAGGAGATGGTCGAGCCTTCGTTCTACGCCCAGTCAGCCCTACCCACACAAACCCAGATCACTTACCTCCATGGGATACCATATAAAAGCGCCGACAATTACTACTGGGAGCGGTGAAAAATTAACTAGGGGTGCAAAAGCCAAAAATAACTGGTGCAGTCTACTCTATAATCGCATTACCGTATACGTGCCGCCGGGTCCTGGGGCTCTGCCGTACTGCGAAGGTTCAATGCCTCGCGCTGGTCTACAAAATGTCGTCAATCTGGCAAAAACAAGTGAGAGCGCGAGAATGGACCCCCGTCTCCGTGCGGTCGCGCGCCAGCCGCTTTTTTTAAACGAGGCACTGCACCACGCGCAGCGCTGTTACCGCGGTGATGCCGCATCGGATCTCCGCGCCCCTCCCGGCTTGGCTCCCCCTTTGCGATCGATCACTGGGGTGGGTATAAGGGCCCGATGGAGCCATTCCTGGGTCGATTCGTTACGTCCCTTGCGGGAGTCTTGTGGGGCCCATGGCGTTGCTTGCGGAGTCGCTACAACAAAGGCGTATGGAGGGTCATTGTGTACCTGCGCCAGTGCCAAGCCAGAGTTAGACACGCCCGCATGGATCGTGAAATATTTTTTAGCCGCGCGAGCCGCACTGGATCCGGGCGCCATAGCTGTCCTATAGCAGGTCGTACATGTCGATACTGGGCTATACGAGTGGCCGAGGGGGTCGACGCGACAAGCCTAGTTTAGAGCTATGTGCCGTTTGTTGCGGCAGAGTGTCGTTGCGCCAATGACGTTGCGGCAAAGTCCGCTGACGTATGCGAGTGGCACTCATGGGCAGATCTCGAATACGGCTGGTGACCTCCGTATGGTTGCGATGCAGTCCATTGCTGGATGGAGTTGACTGATGGCCGAATCCTCGAGCCGTCGTTGTTGGATCCTTGTTGCGAATCCGTTGTGGATGTAGCCCGTTCTTCGGTACGTAATATTGAGTGATCGTCTGTTCGGCTCACAAGAGATCACACATCCCGTTACGCACTTGCTACGGGGTCCTAGGGGCGGAGCCCCTGCTACAAGGGGGTCTGGGGGACTGGTCCCCCAGGTCAATTGCTCGTGTAATGTATTCGAGGGCCAGCCCTCGAGCTCCCGTAGTTGGGGGCAAAGCCCCCAAACCCCTTTCACCACCTCAATTAGACCCTACCAAACGTCCACTCGGGGTTCTAGGGGCGAAGCCCCTGCTACAGGGGGTCTGGGGGACTGGTCCCCCAGGACAATTGCTCGTGTAGTGTATTCGAGGGCCAGCCCTCGAGCTCCCGTAGTTGGGGGCAGAGCCCCCAAACCCCCGTTGGGAATTCGACGCTAGGCTAAAAAGTTAAATTTACCGGGTCATCCACTGTGTCGGTAATCAAGGGTGCCCTTAGTTACAAGGTACCAGGGTGAATCCCGTTCACCCTTACACTACCAGTAGTATGTATGACCTATCCTATTCCGGGTACGCATCCATCTTCCATTCCCTTGATCGACCGATATTACCGGTCGTAGACAGGAGCAGGGACCATTACGTTTCACCAACTACAATCACGAAACCGGATTTCGTTCTACAAGTCACGGATCTCCACCGTGGTTCGAACGCGCCCGCAAAGTGGTCCAATGAAGCTTCGTCTAGTCAATGGTCCAGTACTGAACGTCGTATTCTTGATGTTCATTAATATTACCGGTTTGGGGATGAATGAATAGGTTTCACAGAGTGGTCTGGGCTGTGTGTAAATGTCAGACTGTTTGAGCCGCACCCACTACAGTACCACGTACCAGTACAATGCCAAATTGTAGCGTGGTACCATATTCGCATAGTGCATAGATGAAAGATGAAGATTCATATGTAACTGCAGCCGAGCTTCCGAAAGATTGCCCCGTAGGGACCCACGGGGCAAATACCCAACCCAATACGTAAAGATCGATCTGCGCGCGCATAAGCCCACCCTTCATTCCCATACCCCTGGCTGTCTAGCCCTACATTCCCATAGTGCCACATCTGGGACGGGTCGTACGCCCGAGGAAAACGCGTTTTAATAACGTGAATGAGAAAATGAACATGGGTGCTGGAAACATCCGCGTCATCAGGTACCTATTGCGGCTATTGTCCTGTTAGCCCATGTGTACCATGTACGTGTAGTGAAAAAGCCCCTGTAGATTGGATCTGTGAGATCTGCACCACTCCTAAAACGTTTCCGCATTGCACTGCATGAAATCCAAAAAAAGATGAAAAAATCCATTATTCAACTAAAGTGGCTCTTCGTATACGCTGTACTGGATTCGACCTTGAAGGGGCAGAGCCACCGTAATGGGAGTGGCTAGTCAAGGTTTGTTCTTGCAGAGTACTCGCCGGGTATCGCACTGGTATACGTGGGTGACAGGTAGGAGACGCGGTCCCCTCTTTACTACGCGTCTCGTAAACAGCTCGACGTACAGCTCTACGTACAGTACAGCGTATGGTCCAAGCTGTACGGTGATGTTACTGCACTCTGCACGCCACTACCCGAAGCCATTAATAGTAAAAAGAAAGCGAGGATAACAATGATTCTGTCTCGGTGGCGGTTGAGGAGTACGCAGTAGCGTACCGAGATGGCGTC
>JAKTQL010002523.1:81845-109242 GCA_030558815.1 Blastobotrys malaysiensis
TGCAGAGTACTCGCCGGGTATCGCACTGGTATACGTGGGTGACAGGTAGGAGACGCGGTCCCCTCTTTACTACGCGTCTCGTAAACAGCTCGACGTACAGCTCTACGTACAGTACAGCGTATGGTCCAAGCTGTACGGTGATGTTACTGCACTCTGCACGCCACTACCCGAAGCCATTAATAGTAAAAAGAAAGCGAGGCAGCCGTTTGTCCTGTGGGAAGATTTCTGACCTTTTGGTAGGCGTGCCTCCCCCTCTCCTTCCCCCTTTCATACCATCATCGACTACGCACACACCTCCTGTGGTCAACCTTAAAATTGCCCAAACAGGTTGGAGGGTTCTCTTCGAAGAGAAGGTCTAATATATTCACGCTGGTCGCCATTGGATCTTCTTGACAAGACACTCACTCGCTCTCGACCTTGATACACTCGTTTTAATTTCCCACCCCAGTCTTGTAAGTACTCTACCAGCAAGGATCTATATCATCGTGGTACCTACGTATACTTTCGGGTATATTCCAGAGAGCCTCTTAGGAAAATCTGCGAATTCGGGCTAGAGGACAAGTTAATTTTTAGTGTAACTAACACTGGTCAGGATATTGTCCACTCGTTTTGAAGCAGAAAATTCCAGGTTGAATCTTTCGTATATTCAACAAGTCATGATGAAACGCCAGCTGCTGGCCCTGACGGCATTCCTAGCAGCCCAAGCGTCTTTGGGGTCCGCGGCTCCATCTATCAACTACCCGTTCAATAACCAGTCTCCGCCCGTGGCCCGGTACGGCGAAAACTACAATTACCAGATTCCCTTCGACACGTTCTCCTCCAGCGACCCTTCGAACCTCAAGTACTCTGTAGACACCTCCCCCGAGTGGTTGAGCTTTGACTCGTCCTCGCGGACCCTTTCCGGCACCCCGCCGGACGGGGCAGGGGACTCGACCGTCTATTTCAACCTCATAGCAGCGGACTCTACGGGCTCTTCGAGCTCCAATTGTACTCTGGTGGTTACCGACTCTGCAGCGCCCCAGCTCCAGTCGGGCTCTGCCCTCTCAACTGCCCTGAGTGCAGTGGGCCCCACAGCTGGAGACGCCGGCCTGGTGCTCAATCCGGGCCAGGCGTTCACCATTGAATTCCCCAAAGACCTTTATTCCGAGCCGCAGGGCTCATCGAAGCAGATTATTGGGTATACGGCGCTCCAGGACTCTCACACGCCGCTTCCCATTTGGCTCAAATTCAATGCAGACTCTATGCAGTTCTCCGGCACTGCGCCGACCATCAATTCGAACATTGCCCCTGCGCAGGAGTTTGGGGTCAGCCTCTGTGTGTCGGACACCAACGGGTACTCGAGTAACGAGCTTGTGTTCCGGCTCGTGGTCGGGGCCCACCAGTTCACGTCCAACTTGACCACCGATGGCATTAACGCGACGGTGGGCCGTGAGTTTTCGTACCAGATTCCGTTCGACCGCATGTTCCTGGACGGCACAGCCGTGCAAAGGGCCAACCTGTCGGCGATCGAGGTGAACAACACCGACTCGGGAGACTGGCTCCGGCTCGACAGCGCTACTGGTGAGCTCTCGGGCACTCCTCCAAAGGAGCGTCAGGAGGTTTTCACAGTCTCTGTGCGAGACGAGTACAGCGATCTTGTCGAATACCTGCTGGCGATCGACGTGCAGGCGGTCGCCGATGCGAAGAATGCAAACGCCACGATATTCACCTCCGGCTCCCTCGGCGTTGTCAACGCGACCCGGGGTACATTCTTCTCCTTCTCGCTCAAGGACAAGCTGCTGGTGGATGACTCGGGAAGCAGTAATAACAAAAACAAGAAGCGTGATAGCTCTGACGATAAAAATCTCCAGATATCCGCCTCTTACTCCAACCTTGACTGGCTCAAGTACCACTCGAGCAACTATTCGTTCACCGGGTCGGTGCCCAAGGATTACTCAAAGTCGGAGACTGTAAAGCTCGAGGCCCACATTGGCGACGGCCCCACCCAGACCGCCACCTTTACCATTTCCGGCGTTGCTTCCTCAAAGAGTTCTACCACCCCATCTGCTACCCCGTCTGCCTCTGCTACCAAGACGGCTTCCCCAACCGAAACTACCATGGCCGCCTCTGGAGCCACCTCCTCCCGCACCATTGCTATTGTGTGCGGCACGGTCATCCCAGTCTGTGTCATTGGTGCCATTGCGGTGCTCTTCTTCTGCTGCCGGTCTCGTCGATCCAAGGCCGAGTCCACTACCAAGACCATATCACCGCCGATCCTCCCTGGCGGCCACGATGAGGAGAAGGGCTCAATTGCCATGGCCACTACTGTGGTTGGAGACTCGGATAAGGACTCGGGCATTGTGCCATGGGACTCTCCGCAAAAGGTGCTCGCTCGAAACTTCATGAAGATGGACTCTTCTGTGGAGGACTTCCCATACTACCACTCGGGCGAAGAGACCCAGGTGGAGAGTGTGCGCAGCCTAGGTACCCCGTCGACCCTCAAGACGCCCATGAACCAGAGTGTTGAGCGATTCGGTTCCCCCGCGCTCATGCCGGCACCACAGTTCCCACCTACGCAGAGGTCGCAATCGCCACAGCACTTGGCACCGCCGGACGGTGCTAACAGCAGCCAGACTGACCTGTCTACTCCTCGAACGCGAAACTCGTGGCGACAGTCCAACGATACCGAGGCCCGATGGCAGGAACACAAGTCTGTGGGTTCGCTGGCGACCATTAGTACCGATGAACTGTTGACGATGCGTCTTGTGGACCGACATTCTGGAACCAGCCGTGACACCTTTATGGAGCCCACTCAATCGCGGCTGTTGAGCTCAATGCAGCCCGACGAGTCGGGCAACTTCCAGGCGATTGGGTCCCACTCGTCCTCCCTTAACACTCTGCCCCAGGCCATCACCCACGACGAGCCGGGTCTCTACTCGGTGGCCGAGGAGCGGTATACACCAGACGGGCGACGAAGGACGCTGGATTTCGCGCCGACCACCTTCTCTTCTGACGACGAGGATTCGCGAATCCCCAGCAGGAACACTAACAGCGGTGCAGATGTATACAACACGGCGAGCTCGGGCTCGAGCTTTGTGTCCGATGACGAGGAGATCATGCCGCGACGAAACTCGCGGGGTGAGCTCACCCTGTCGCAGGTCTCGCTGCGCCAGCAGATGAACGACTTTGCCGCCACGGGCGAGGACTACTTTGACTTTAATACCGGCAGTGGCCAGACTGCACCGGCCACTCCGTACAGCGAGCGACGTAACACGGTGCGTTTGGTGGGCACTCCAGAGCGACGGGCCAGCCAGGCCACCTCGCCCACCAGCGTTGAGAACCGAACCTCGCACATTCCTCACAGCTCGTCTGCCGCCGAGATTGCCTTTTTGTAATTTCTAACTTGTAATGACTAACGAATCTGCTTTCTGTATCAAACATTCCTATTGTTACAAATAACGGTTACAGTCCCAACGTGTAACCATTTGTAATTAGACCCTACCAAACGTCCACTCGGGGTTCTAGGGGCGAAGCCCCTGCTACAGGGGGTCTGGGGGACTGGTCCCCCAGGTCAATTGCTCGTGCAGTGTATTCGAGGGCCAGCCCTCGAGCTCCCGTAGTTGGGGGCTTTGCCCCCAAACCCCCCTTACCACTTCCATTAGACCCTACCAAAAGTCCACTCGGGGTTCTAGGGGCGAAGCCCCTGCTACAAGGGGGTCTGGGGGACTGGTCCCCCAGGTCAATTGCTCGTATAGTGTATTCGAGGGCCAGCCCTCGAGCTCCCGTAGTTGGGGGCTCTGCCCCCAAACCCCCGTCGCGTAATAATGGCCAGTTGTCCAGAGTGTCCAGTTATATAGACGTTGACCGATTATTCAAGCGAATTGAAGCGAATTGTTATTCAAACGAATTGAAATGAATTGAAGTGAATTGAAGCGAATTGAAGCATTGAAGCATTGAAGCAAATTGCTGATCTCTACGTTGCGGAGGTTCCGCGTGTCCGGTTGTAAGAAATTTGTTACAGCGTTGCAAGTGTAACAACGCTTCAAACTTTTACACAAATGCGAGCGACCGATTGGATATTATAGACTACGACAATACATTGTCCCCCTCATGGCCAATAATATGCTAGAAACGAGAGCTTAACCTAGTTGTGGTGGGCACAATGGAAGATGGTGATGTGTCTGGGAGATAATACCGCAGGACCCATTGACAGTCCATGGCCATACCTGAAGACACCCATTGCTACGTCGGATACCAATAAACGATGGCGATACTGCGCCAGTGGAGCTTCCTTCTGGCCGTGCTAGTCTCGGCCGTGTTGGCCGCGGACTCAGCCAACGACTATTACGTCTGGGGGATGCCCGGACTCGATGAGACCGAGGTAAAGCTTCATGGCATGCATGCTGGCCAGATCATGATCAAGCCCCAGGACAATGGGAGCCTATTTTTCTGGCACGTAGAAAATGAGTACACTGTTACTGAGCAGCGCAAGACTATCATCTGGCTCAACGGCGGGCCCGGGTGCTCCTCCATGGACGGCGCGTTGATGGAGCTTGGGCCCTACCGCGTCAAGGATGGTAAGCTTGTGGAGAACAAGGGTGCATGGAACCAGTATGCGAACCTGCTCTTCGTCGACCAGCCGGTCGGGGTCGGGTTCAGCACCATTGAGACTTCGTCGTATGTCCGAGATCTGCCCGAGATGGCGGACGACTTTATGGTCTTCCTGGACAAGTACTTTGAGCTCTTCCCCGACCAGCTGGCCGACGATTTGTACATTGCTGGCGAGTCTTACGCGGGACAGTACATTCCGTACATTGCGGACCGTATTCTCAAGCGCAATCGCAACAAGGAGACGCCGTATACAGATCATGATGTGACCAAAAAGCACATTAATTTACAGGGGGTTATCATTGGCAATGGATGGTTCGACCCGGTGAGCCAGTACTTGACGTATCTACCGTTTGCGTACTCTGCGGGGCTGCTCAAGCAGGGCTCTGACGAGGCGAAAAACGTGGAAGCGCTCCACAAGGAGTGCGCAGAGACGCTGAGCGACCTTGGTAACAACATTACGGCCCACGTACGGACGTGTGAGCGGGTCACGGATGGGATTATTAATGCCATTCGAGGCTCCTCCAAAGAGTGCATCAACGTGTATGACATTCGACTCACTGATTCGTTCCCGGCGTGCGGTATGAACTGGCCAGAGGACCTCGTGTACGTACAACCCTACCTGCGACAGGACTCGGTCAAGGAGGCGCTCAATTCTTATGTCGGGGGCACTCCGGGGTGGTCCGAATGCTCGCACCAGGTGCAAAAGGCCATGTCGGGCGATAAGTCGCCGCCCTCAGTAACGTTGCTGCCAGGAATTGCCGAGGAAATTCCAGTAATGCTGTTTACTGGGGACAAGGACTTTATCTGTAACCGGGTTGGACAGGACAAGATGATTGAGAACCTTGAGTGGAATGGGGCCCGTGGTTTTGACGAACACGCCAAAAAGAGGGTATGGAAGGTTGATGGCAAGGATGCCGGTGAAGTCATGTCGAGCAGGAACCTGACCCATGCAATTGTGTACGACTCGTCCCACATGGTTCCGTATACCAAGCCTGTCGAGTCGCAGTTCATTTGCAACGTGTTCACGGGGATTCTGGACTGGTCGGGCAACCCCACTGCGTCTACCATTCTCAACCCGGGAGCAAAGCAGTCTGCAGGTCCCTCCCAGGCGGATAAGGACAAGATTGTCAGTGAAGCGACATGGAAGGCATACTACCGCGCCGGCGGGGTTGCGCTGATTATTCTGGTCATTGTGCTGGCGATTCTTGGGATTGTCTTGTGGCGCAACCACCAGCGTAAGCGACACATGTACGGCACTGAGGAAGGCGGGGTCTGGAAGTCGCTGTTGGGGGGCTTTTCGCGGTGGAACCCCTCTGGACACCGTCGCTCGGCTAGCGGGTCGTTCAAGTTCCCCGGACAGTCCAATCACCATCGTCGCCGGAGCACGGTGTCGGACATTATTCTAGAAGAAGAGGACGAGGAGGAGATTCCGCTGACGTCGGTGCAGCGGGACGACAGTGAGGACGAGGAGGAGCGCGTTGGTGACGACTCTCTGGAAGAGATTGTGGTACACAAACCAGATAGAACTAACGTGTAACATTAGATAAACAGAATGACCTTGTAACGATCATTGATTATGTCAAAAGATGAATTAATGATACAATATGAATTAAGGAATAGTGACTGTTATTTGTGGGGTTACTCGGTAATTCCACGCCCCAATTGTCTCTCAATGTAGAACTTTGTCGACTCAATGGCCCGTCGTCGGCCCTCTACATAGGTCATCATCTCATTGTACGACTGGGGCAGCAGCTGGGTCTTCTGATCCACTCCTGGCTTGGACCGCATAAAGTAGGAATAGGTGAACTGGCCCGTCTCAGTGTACTTGTCATAGTCCAAATCCCGCACCGTAGAGTCGACTCGCACCTGCACCAACGTGCCCGAGATAGATTCGTACTCGCCATGGTCGTTTCGAATCTCCCGGGTCGTTTGCTCCGTGTATGCTACCGTGGCGGTGAGATAGAGCACCGAGCCCACTGGCACGGGCGCCCTGAACGTGGTCGAGTCCAGCGACACAAACCGGGGCGTGTCCCGAGCAAACGCCGCCGCACAGGCGTAGGCAAGCTCAAAGGTCTGTCGCATGAGGTAGCCACCAAAGATCATGTATGAATGCATGTTTCGGTACTGAGGCTGCATCACCGCCGTGGAGAACATTTGCGTGTCGGCCATATTGACCATGGAGCTCGGTTTAAGCTCCGGTCGCTTCTCAAACTGCTTCTGCTTGTTCCACATGTCGTGGATAATCCGTGCCTCCTCCTCAGAGGGCGGCTGGATCTCCAGAGCAGTCTCCTTGGCCGCAATCTTCTTGGCATTGTTGAACTTTTCCGCCCGCACAAAGTCTACCCGCTCATCAGCGTTTCGCGGTACGAGCCGGTTAACGGGGAAGGATCGGTTCGTCTCTGGGTCCCGCGCGACAAAGGTGAAGTTTGCCGTGAGGAACACATCCTCGTCCTTAATGTCGTCCTCAGTGAACTGCTGGTCGGGGCGAATGTCCTCCTTGTGGGAGGCCGCCTTGATGGTGATCTCCATTGAGGACCGCCCGGACCACGTCACCGAGCCCGAAAGAGTCACATTGCACTCGGAAATGTCGTCAATTCGCTTGAGCATGTAGATTCGATCCACCGATGCAGTCACAATGACCGGCTCCGCCGGAGAGCAGTGCTTGTACGCAATGACCCCGGCCAACGCGTCCAAATCCTGGAAAATCTGGCCAATTCTAAGCCGCCCCGACGCATTCACGTACGCATCCAAAAACCACTTGTCCGTCTTGAACGGCAGCAACGACAGCGTGAACGAATCAGCCCGCGTCCGGTCCTCAACCTCCCGGGTCTTGACCGGCTTGTACGAGAAGGTCACGTTCGGAGGAACCTCATTGGGGTCCTTGGCGGTCTTGCGCCACTCGTCCAGCACCTTCTCCCGGTACCGGTACGCATCCATCCACGTCGTCTTCCTGGCCATGGGGGACTTTTGCGTTTTGAGCACCACCGGCTGGAACAGGTGCTGCCGCGGCGGCGCGTTGAGGGCCCGTACGGTCGTCGACAAATGTCGCGCATTGGCCATGTGGCCGCTCCTTCGACACGATCTAAGCATGGCGTCTCTTGGGGTGGAATCGCGATTTACGGGGAAGTGGAAAATTCTTATACGCCTGGTTCAGCCTAATCAGAAAAGGGCCCTCATCGTGCGGCTGAGCTCCGTGCGTTATCGTCCGCCCGACTATAGCCGATCCACGGCCGGTTATCCATTGATAGGGCGACCGCGGTGCAAGCGTGGGCTGGTAGGGCAATTGAGCCAACGGACGCGGCTTCGGGCGAATTGAGACCTCAGCTGGAGAGCATGAGACGTTTCAATGACAGACAGTATCGTAGATTAGGCTTTTCGTACGACAATTCACCGCTGCTGCGCCTGCATATGGTGGGGGGCTCGCTATTACTTTCATCTTACGGCATTAGGGTTGAGCAAGTCTGGAATAGCGTCCCCCGGATTCCAGCGTAATATCCTAGTAGCAATTGACCTGGGGGACCAGTCCCCCAGACCCCCTGTAGCTCCGCTTCGCGGAGAGCCTGCCGATTTAACGTTAATTCACATTCGCTTGCGTAGGGCCTGACGGGGGTCTGGGGGCAGCGCCTCCAGCTACGGGAGCTCGAGGGCTGGCCCTCGAATACATTGGGGGAGCAATTGGCACTGGGGGACCAGTCCCCCAGACCCCCTGGAGCTCCGCTGCGCGGAGAATCTCTGGTGACTGAGAAAAGATAGCTCAACACGAACCGTAGGATAAAGAATCGCTGCTCTGTTGGTCGTTTAGTCACGCGTGGCTGGGTTCTGTAACTAGTGGCAAACTTTCAAGTATCGGGATTAAGTACAATGGGCCGTCTGTTCTGGCCGTTAGTAATTAGGATTGTACAACCCTCTACTCAGTAATGGTTAATCCGTGGCATCTTTCTAGGTGGTATATCCAGTTTATCGTTATAATCTCGGTCATTAGGCTACGGACTTTAACTTTTGTAGTACATGCCAAAATGCCAAAGACCGTCACAACTAATACAACCGGGTAATATGGCGGTAATTATCGGCTTGGTAGTTCGGCTCTAGTGTCAGCTCTATGGCTCTGCGAGCCACTTTTAAAGGTCAGAACTTTTACCATAATGGTTTACGAGCGTAATAATCGTAACTACGGAAATGGAGTATGATTAACCCAAAGTTTAACTCGAGTGCGTAATGTGGGTACACGATTGCACCATTGCATTCCAAACCGACACGCTCAACTCCAGACCCGTGTCGACAACGGCCCAAGACTCCTGGGCAATGGGGAATGCACCGCTGCTTCTAATTTACTAGAGTATTTTGGTTTGATTCTACCGGGGTATTCCAGTGTTGGGCAAACTGCCGGCATTCAACGCCTACCATTGGTCCCTAACTTGGAATTGAGCGGAATCATTGGTCTACATTGTACCGCATGTAATTGAGCGGAATGCGCTGTTTCTAACAATAAAACCTCAAGATGATTGGCCCACAATTATTGTCGTATCGGTCAGTAGTGCATTGCAGTCGAAGCGCTGCACATTTGGAGACGATTGATCTTGCGTGATTATGCTCGAGCTGGATGAATCGTGCCAGAGGTGATTTTATTGAACGTGATACGTGGACCAAGGGTAGTATATTGTATTCCGAGTTAACGCACCGCCGGTACGTGCGATACGAGTTCAATTGATACATTAGCAAATAGATAGACGTTTAATTGAACAGCAACAGCCTATCTATGAACGGACTAGCAATTGTACTACATACTTGACCAACCACAACTACAAGCCCATCAGTAATACCACACGTGGGTCAGCCCCTGATAATCCTGATCTACTCTATGGCACAACTCCACTCTCACAATCACGCAAACAAATTTATCCGGCACATAGGATCACCATTCTATACCCCAACTCAATCGGTAACAGGCCGAGGTAAACCGCAACGGCACTCGGAACAACCCCAGAAACTCGGGTTGTACCTGCTGCCATTGTGCTGCAACCCGTTACAGTCTCTGATTCCCAGCATTATCACTAAGCATTGTATGCGTTACGTTTCAGACACCCCTCCGCCTGAAAAAATTTCACCATTGACCGCCAACTACAAAGTAGTCTACCGTATCTACCACCCAACAATGAGATCGATCTACTCGTCGAAAACCGCTCTTCTCGCTCAGCCAGCCCTCTAGCGGCCAGGGCCCCGGGCCATTTTTGCGGCAGGGACCGGAGTCCCCCACCGGCTCCGCGCGGATCTCCGGACCTGCGGTCTGACAATCGTCAGTTCACGTGACCATTAATAATCATAAAGTACCAAAGCCCCTCCGTCCGATGTCGGCAGCATGGCCTATTCACCATACAAAACCGGCGACTCATCCATGCGAAAAGGTTTTTTGGCATTTTGCACTTGACGAGTCAGGGCTACGAATACGGACAATCTTCAGGGACCACCCCGGCCGGCGATATATTCTATTTTGGTCTTGCCACGGCGCATTTTGACGGATTACAAAATTTTCACAGCCCTTGGGTCACCTACTATCGTCTCGAGTCTCGAGAGCACGTTTAAAAGGAATAATGTCGCGAGACTTTAACGTGTTGCAGTTTATCAACTCGCTCAACACGATCGAGCCCTCTGAGGGCTCGTACCCGGCCTCCTCGGGGGCCTCGCCTAGTGCGAGCAAGAAGAATGGCAAGACTCAGGACGACCTGAGCGTGTTTGCGACGACGGAGTTTTTCGACTTTGATGCCGGGCGCAACACGGATCTGAGCGTTGTGGACGACATGCTCATGCAGCAGGAAAAGTCGATCCAGGCCAAGCAGTTTGCCCAGCAGGAGCACCAGCAGGCCTCGTCGTCGAACACGCACGTTGCCCCCGACTTTGGCGCCTCCTTCCCGCTCACCAACTTCTCCATCGCCCACGACCTGCCCCAGGGCCCGCTCGACCAGAGCACGACTACTAACACTAACCCGACCTCCTATGGATACCCGCATCAGCCGCAGTACATGCAGGCCCCAGTGGCGCCCTTGTACCAGGCACCCCCGCCGCCGGCCCCGACGCCGGTCGTAGAGACCCCCGCCGCACCGGCTGCGGCGCCCAAGAAGCGCAAGGCGTCGTCGCCAAACTCAGAGACGGGCGAGGAGTCGACGCGCGTGGCCGCCGAGGAGGACAAGCGGCGGCGTAACACTGCGGCGTCGGCGCGGTTCAGAATTAAGAAGAAGATGCGCGAGCAGGAGATGGAGCGCAACGCGAGGGAGCTCCAGGAAAAGGTCCAGCAGCTGGAGACCAAGGTGATGCAGCTCGAGATGGAAAACCGCTGGCTCAAGAACCTGGTGGTCGAGAAGAACGAGGCGCGAGACGCCACCACCCTGCTGGACATGAAGAACAAGGTCCTGGCCGACGCCCAGTCGTCGCTGGTCAAGAGGGAGCTGGCCTCGAACCCTAACTAGATATCTTATTTTGGACGACTAATGACTACTTTTTGCATCTCATTCGGCCCACCCTACGGGGTTCTAGGGGCGGAGCCCCTGCTACAGGGGGTCGGGGGGACTCGTCCCCCAGTGCCAATTGCTCCCCCAATATATTCGAGGGCCAGCCCTCGAGCTCCCGTAGCTGGGGGTTGCACCCCCAGACCCCCCCATTGCTACGGGGTTCTAGGGGCGGAGCCCCTGCTACAGGGGGTCTGGGGGACTGGTCCCCCAGCGTCGCCTCCTAGGGTGATTTAAACCCCGTTGTAGGCCATCCAGGCTTAGCATCAAGCGTGGATAGAGCCTCTACGTCGCCCGGAAAGGCCCTATACAAACGAATGTGAATTAACGTTAAATCAGCGGAAATCTCTACCCATGGGAGACTGCAGTCTGTCAATTGCTCCAGTAGTGTATTCGAGGGCCAGCCCTCGAGCTCCCGAAGCTGGGGGGAACCCCCCCAGACCCCCCATTGATTGGAATCGTTATGCATATCTATTAAGTTAACGTGATCTATATACAGTTACTCCGCCGTGGCGTAGTGCTCATAGGCCTTGTAGCCCGACACGCCGACAATAGCGGCGAGAATGGCCTTGGTTACATGGCCGTAGATTCGGCCAGGGTCGTCCGGCTGGGCGGCTCGGGGCCCCCATGGGCCGTAGTTAACAAACCACACTATCACGTCAGTCAGCCAATCAGATCACTAATACGGGGTAACGTACTGGCCTGCTTCTCCTCCGGGGTTAGTTCCTTCCAGTCCCCCCGGGCCTTGTCGTCCAGATAAATAATCACCTCCTCCTGGTCCAGGTGGTCCATCTTATCCCATCGCTTGCTCAGCCCCAGCAGATTGGGAACCTCCGGGTTCTGCGCAGTGTACCGCATCCGCCGGTCGTCGTCGTCATGCTCGTCGTCCCCGACCTTGAACGCAGTGGCCAGCGGGCTCTCGGAAGCCGCAGCCCGCCGCTTCACATGCCCGCCGACTCGACTGCTAACGTGAAACGATCTTCTCACCACCCGTGCCAGCATCTTCGGTTGGTGCGGTCGTCAAGTGAATAATTTCGTTAATACTCCGGTACGTGATTTACCCACTCCGCGTATACTCCATACTTGGAGTCGCCCTGCCAACGCCCCCGAAGACCATACTGGCGCCTCGAGTACCTGGGGGACCAGTCCCCCAGACCCCCTGTAGCAGGGGCTCCGCCCCTAGAACCCCGTAGCAATTGGAAGGAGGGGGTTTGGGGGTGGAGCCCCCAACTACGGGAGCTCGAGGGCTGGCCCTCGAAACAGGTTAGCTAGCAACTCCGGACCAATTCACAAATAGTAGACATGGTCACTCTCCGCTTAATTCCGGTGAGATAACTACTAAGAGATTAGAGCCAAGTAAAGGGGGTTTGGGGGCTTTGCCCCCAACTACGGGAGCTCGAGGGCTGGCCCTCGAATACACCCCAAAGCAATTACCTGGGGGACCCCAGACCCTGTGAGGGCAGGGGCTGCGCCCCTAGGAGTTTAGCTAGCAATGGGCTCCGCTGGGCGGAGAGATCAATTCATAAATAGTATACATGGTCATTTACTCTTCGCTTGGTTCCTCGGTCTTCTTGGCTCTATTATGTCGTCGCTTGCGCTTCCGCTTGTCCTGGGTGCCCGCGTCCTCAGACTCGGTCTTCTTACGCCTGATGCTCAGCGGGTTCGGCTCCTTTGGCCCCTTGCGCTTCTTGTGCGGCTTATCGTCCCCCTCTTCCTCGTCATCCATGCGTCGTTTGTTAGCGTTCGGGTCATTGAGGCCCTGGGTTAGTTTGGCCTGCTCGATTCGGGCCCGGGCTCGCTCCGTGTTTGGAGACATGGGCTCCATGATCATGACGGACTTGTTAATATAGATCAATGGCACCGCCGGGATCTTTGCGAGCAACCGTCGCAGGTTGATCTTCTGCGTCGCGACGCAGTATCTATGCTTGTTCTTCCCGTCGACGATGATAACGCTCGCCATGCAATCGAATGCCGAAACAGGGCCGCCCTTATCCTCCTCCTCGTCCTCCTGGCCCTTGGAAGGCCGCTTAGGCAGATGCCCGCATCTTCGTCGCTCAAACGTCTTGGCCACGTCAATTGCCTCCTGGTTCTTGGCCCGGTACAGCGCCTCCATGGCGCACTGCGTGATCATTGGCTTGACCTCGGCCTGGAGGGTTCGCTGCAGGCCCTTGGCGAGATCAAACTTGGTCCGCACCGCCTCCAGCACGATCTCCTCGTCGATCAGAACCTGGTACGGCTCGCGGAACCCAAAGTTCAGATGCAGGTAGTGCATCATCTTTCGGTACGCCTTGGCTCGCTTCTGCTTCATCTTTATCGGTCTGATCTGTGCGATAAGCTGGTGAAATTTTTTGGAAAGTTCACCATGCGGCTCATCAGCCGTGCCGGACCCGCGCGCGACCCCCCCACCCCTTGAGAAGACACGTTCCACTGGCACCGACCGGAGTGATATCAAATGGCTCGTCAGGGGATACTAGCGACTGAGGTGAGTTGGAAATGGGTGGGCGTTGGATGGGCGAGTGTAGCTAATCGTTGTAGCAACTGTGGGCGTCTTCGCCGGCGTTTACGCCCCAGTTTACTCTGGAATCGCAGCCGTTCTGGGCTACTGTCCTGGTACTAATTGGTAGGTTGGGTTGGGTTTGGTGAATTTCGCTAACTAGGAAAGCATTGATCTCTACTGGTATTTTCATGGTCACCGAGAAGAAGTCGGTGTCTGGTCTTGCTCGGTCCAGCATTGCTGGTCTGGTGGCTTCTGTGGCCTTTGGGTAAGTCAACTATATATGGAGGATGGGCTAACTGGTTAGATTTGGTTCTGTATTTTTGCTCGACTCGGCAGGAGTTTATGTTTAGTTGTGTATTGAATCTAGACTGTATGACTTGGTAATATCGAATTGCACTTGAATTGTCGTAATCAGACTACTAGGTTATCGTCCATGTATTTAGGTAACCGGAAATGTACTTGATTGCATTTGTACTTATTCGGGTAATCGGAATTGTGCTAGGTTGTATTCCTAAATGTACATATGGTATTCAAGTCGAATGTACAAGATTGTATTCCGAAATGTTTATTCAGGTGATCGGAAGTAGATTGTATCCAGCAATCGAAACTCACTTGTGTATTCAGCTAATCGGAAATGTATTTGATTGAATTTGTACTTGTGTATTCGGGTAATCGGAACTGTGCTAGGTTGTATTCCTAAATGTACATATGGTATTCAAGTCAAATGTACAAGATTGTATTCCGAAATGTACTTATATTCAGGTGATCGGAAGTAGATTGTATCCAGCAATCGAAACACACTTTTGTATTCAACTAATCGGAACTGTACTAGTCGGAACACTACTTAGATTGCATTCCACAAGTACAGTGTAATCGAATTGTACTTATGATACTCAGGAGATAATTCAAACTGTATTTATTACATCGTACTATGGGGTATCGTATTCATGGAGTACTACCAGGTAAATAATGTAAACCATAACGACAGGTATTCAATACCGTAATAGACTTAGATTCTACTCAACTGACGTACTAAATACCAATCAACGCTTTATTAGTCTACGCGTCTCATAAACAACCACCATAATAGCTACCTGGTAAATGTTCTAGCATATGGTGCGGCTGACGGATTTTTCAACATGACAATTTACCATACCCCATAATGCTCAGATCAAAGCTGCTGACACGGGGAATCCACACCCAGGTCATCCGGGGCTACGGCCCACGACTGTACGCCCACTCTGAGGCCGCAGACTCCCCCGAGTTCACCATCTCCATATCTCAAGACCCCAAAGCGCTGCCCATGGGCATCCTGCGCAAGGAGCCCCCAAAGGCGGCCCCAGAGAACCCCAGTAACTTTGAGGAAAACAGGCAGTTCCTTAAGCTGCTGCACGAGGTCATCGGAGCCAATGCGCACAAGTGCCTCACCTACCAACAAGTCGTCTACTCCGAAGGACGCAATGCGCAGTTCTTCTCCCTCTATGACTTCCGTAACCCTCCGGCACAGGACCGCATCGCAGACGTAGACGACGCGCTGGGGCATGTCCATGTCGTCGATGGTAATATCGACCCGGGTTCCTATGAGGCCAACCCCATGTACCGCTTGGTATCGCGCCATGGGTACCCACAGATCTCAGATACGCTTTCGCGTATTCTCATCCAAGAGTGCGAGAAGAAACGCCAGGAGTAATGTTATTGTTAAATTCGATAGAGAATAAATTACAATCACAATGGCGAACTTTGTGAGGATCCAAGAGTGCAAGAGTAATAGTCGACAAACGATAGAGATATCTCGAGAATAAACATGTAAAGACTTATCAGACTTAGAAAGCGCAAGATTAATGCGTAGTGATTATGTATAGGCTACGATAGAGGTATCTATCTCTGAAGAATAAATATAAGGTCACAAGTAGTCTCGGTGAACGTTTATGAGGCTAGCGGCGGCGTCGCCCTGGTCGGCCAGCTCCCACACCATCTGAGTAACGTGCTGGGCAATGCGTTGCAAGGGGGCCACGGAAGGCATGCCTTTGGATACGACCATGGCCGAGTTGAGTTCTTCAGCCAGCGGGCGGAGGTGGGACGGCGACAGCAGCTCTGCGACCATGGGGTCCGCAGAAGGGTCCTCATACGCTAACAGCGTGAACACCTGCTCGAGTTTCTCCGCAATGAAAGGTCGCGTGTCATTCTTGTACTCCTCTTGGAGCTGCTGGCCATACTTGATCACCTCGCTGAGCTCGAGCCGGTCCGGGTGAGATGGCACAGTGCGGCGCACCAGCTCGACAAACTGGCGGCATTTGAGCTTGAACGCGATAATGTCGTCCTTGAGCACGTCGGGATAGAACAACTCGAGCTGTTTCATGGCGTCTTCGACCTTGCCTTGCACCACAAGGGCCCGGATGGCCTGGCGGTGCTTGAGCTCAGCTTCAACCTCCTCCGCCGAGGTCGGGACCGCGACCGAACTCTCGTGGTCAAGTTTCTTGAGCTCGGGACTCACCTCGTCGTCCCCCTCGGCGTCAATATCCATCGCTTCCGAGGCTGGCGCGCACGACTCTGCCTCCACTCGTTCCTGCTGGAACGCCTTGGCAGACTCAATGAACCCAAAGTGCGCAAAGTACGACCCGACCAGGTCCTCTACAAACCCGAGATCAAACGCGTTACGCACCTCCCGCGGCCGCAGTTCGCTCTCCTTTATCCTCCGCGCCACCGACTGTTTCTGCTCCCGCACATACTGGTCAATGTCGAACACAAACTCCTTGGCGCCAAAGTTCGTCTCTACCACGTGGGAACTCTTGAGTCCAATGTTCGGGTAGAGCCGCTCTGACACGTCCGAGAAGGCAACTTGCAGCGACAGCCCATTCTTGGTGAAGAATATGTGCTTCTTGTCCAAATTGTACCCACACCCGACTACATCACCCTTGCCAAAGTGCGGCCCGTACGCCTTGGCGGCTCCCTGCGACACAATGATGCGCCCGTCGTCTCCGTGGTACCCAAACGACTTAGTCTCGAGCCCCGGCATCTTGACCAGCGCCCACTTGTCATCACACAAACCAATGCCAATGAGATCGTCCTCCCCAGACTCGCGGATTGTTACTTCATAATAAAAAACGCCGCAGTTGTCCGGTATCGGGTGGTCTGTGCGCAGCACCACCGAGTCATTAGCCGGCCGCCGCACATCGCGCTTAGCCCGCAGCGTCGTCCCGGTCTCATCCATCTCGACATTGTCCTCGCTCTTCTTGACCCAGCACGCCGGCAGCGGCGGCAATCCAATTACCGCCCGCGGGGCCAATTGCGCCGCACGCGGCTTGCGCGGCGCCTGCCCGCCCGCGTAGTATCTATCCTCCGCCTCTTCAATAGGCTGAGCCGGCGACGCCGCTGAGCGGTCCAGCACACTGCTAGCACGCTTTATACGCCCCGCGGCCCGGTCGTTCGCCGTCTGCCATACCCCGGCCGCGCTAGCCTCCGCCGTAGCCCTTGACGGGTACATTCGCGGCACTTCAAAATCGACAGGGCGCACTCTACGGGCCACCTGGGCCGCCAGGTCGTCGTCACGGGACTCAAGGTCACTGACACGGGCGCTGGTGAGGCCGCCAAACTGCACGATTCGCTCTCCGTAGCTGGTGAGCCGCAGGTAGGACGGCAGCGCCTCCAGCGGCTTCTTGATCCCTGAGGCGGGCGCCAGCGCCGGCAGCTCCTCGTCGTCAGACGCCTCGGCCGACTTGATCGGGGTCACCACGCCGTCCCCGTCGACCGCCACTCGCGGCCGCGAGCCGGCAATCTCAATCGGGTATGGTTCTGGGGCTGGCACGGGCTCGACGGCCGCCTGCGGCGGCGGCACGGGCGTGCCTTGCGTAGAGTGCTCCAGCGAATAGCCAATAGAAAATCGGTTCTCTAGGCTATCCATGATATTTCCATTTACTGTCTCCCTCCCCTGTCCGTACTGTTCCTTTGGGGGTCCTTTGGTGGGTAGTGGCGGAGAGGTTGTGTGGGGTGTTATCACCGACCACGCAATGAGACAAAGCAAAGCACGATCACCGTGCGAGGGAGTATCCACGCCAGGAAATTGGCTCCGCGAAGCAATTGATTTGTGTTTACAGGCTAGTTCTTGTTATAGCTGTTCAGGTCCCGGCAATAGAGTCGAGGCTGGTATATTGGTAGTTAATGATGTTTGGGAATGTGTAAACTAATTTCGGAGATATTTATTCATCCTTAACTATGAAGTCAATTCAACAACCATTTGTTCCAGGCGTGCGTAGCTCTGTGTAGTCAAGTTCAGCTAAGGACTCGAAGTTTACTATAACTTTGGGCCGAATTGAACCATGGGCTTCTACGTCTTACACATGTTTGTACGGGTAAGTCTTGTTAGATTGAAAGCTTGTAAGATACGGACCAATCAACTATTTCCAAATTTAAACAATCTTATATCTATTCTATGAGAGGATCTGTCCGGGTTTTATGTACGTTGTAACCATTTAAGGAATTCTTGTATTCGTCGTAGCAAGGGCTACTGCAGTCTCCTTGCCGAACCAAACCAATATAGAACCTACAATTTAAATGAATAATAGTTATTACCGGTAATTAATGGAAGTACCATAGGAATATTAACTGGTATATCTGGTACATTTTTTAAGATACTGACGTGGATATGGCGTGGGTTGAGTTAATGGTACGGTCCCACAGCGTAGAAACAAGGCTTAAATCCACAGGCCATCAACATTATGAATACAAAAGCTTCTTAACTGTCTACCTTTGGTCTCGATCTATGTGGTTATGCCTGGGAATAAATAAGCGGATGCGAAAAAATTCGAAAACACCAATGAGTTGTGCACGATACACCGGCCAGCTATAATAGACAGTGCTTGAAATCGGCACAGAAGAGAGTATCATGGTAAACGGTAAGTATATCAGCCAAAACGAGTATTTAAGTAATCTTTCAAATCAGGCAACCCGGATTGTCCTCTCTCCCCTGGTATATCCTATACAACCTATTACCAGGTAAAAGATCAGTTATGCGTAATGGTGGAGAACGTTGTCGCATCAGTGCCGTTACCTCTGTAATACTCTTATATTTCTTCTGATTCCTTTTTATTCATCGACATCCTACTCCCGAAGTTCCCTGTTCGTACCAGTAGTATATCACATTATTATAGTGCCATATATGATATAGCTACTAAACCGCCAACATAATTGCCTGTACTGAGCCGTTTATTTCGTAGTTTTGCAAAACCATACTAAAGCCCAATTAGAGAGTCGCATTCATCAATATGTTGTGGTACAAAATTCTGATCACGAATCGATCAGTATGATTGCAACCTCGCTTGACAAGGTTTAAAGAGTTAATTGGATAATGAAGTTGTAACATTCTTGTCCTATGCAGGCGGCCATCGCTGTATATGAATGTTACATATATATCCTCTGGCCACGCTACGTCTTCACATTCAATCAAAGAATATGGCGGGATTACGTAGTCCGATTTACCTAAGATGGACCTTGTGATCCTTCTCGGCGGGAGAATGGCCATTCGTGACATACTTCTCCATTGCTGGGTAACCACAAGCTCTTCTCCAATGGGATAGCTCACACATGACGCAATTTTTGCCAAAGGCTCAGAAATCGTAGTGTATCTAGTAGATTGCACCAATAAAGCATTTACCAATAGATGACCGCTAGTACATACCGGAAATCGAGCCTGTAGATATGATAATCTAACACCGACACACCAGCCTTAACTTGCCATGCTGCTACAGTTTCTCGTAGTAGAGAATATATTGTTACCTACAGGTTATATAAAAGCTACGGTATTCGTACAGTCACCATAAATACAATGATCATACGCCAACATCAGCTCTGGAAGGTATTGATGGAGCGGTCGAAATCAATTACGTAACAACACCGATAGAATCGTGATAAAAAACTACACAAACTATCGACTAGCCCTCAAAATACTGCACCACCAATTGCCCTGGGGGACCAGTCCCCCAGACCCCCTGTAGCAGGGGCTCCGCCCCTAGAACCCGGTAGCAATGGGGGGTCTGGGGGTGCAACCCCCAGCTACGGGAGCTCGAGGGCTGGCCCTCGAAACATTACGGCAGGCACTTACCTAAGGACCCAGTCTCCCAGACTCCGCTGCGGAGAAATGCCAGAAAATACAATATATACCTCTCTAAAGCTGCCTTGAACAGTATGGTGATGTCGGTGTCCAATGAACGGCCGTAGCGCTTCGGGTGGTGAAATAACGCTTGGGAGGACCCAACCCGGGGCGAATTAAAAGTCAACATGAAAAACCTGCGCAAGGCCAAAATTTTTCAGTCGTCGAAGACTTGTCTTCTTTTGCATTCAATTCGACGACAATGTTCGCACAGAAAGCGGGGAGCGCACCGTCGCTGATACGCCAGCAGGTGCGGAATGCGTCTACGCTGGGCAAGCGGAAGAAGCGAATCACGTCGTACCGAAGCGACATGCGCCGGTTCCTGGGCCCCAAGAACTTTAAGGGCATGTACACCAAGAACCCCTTCTTCTTCGCGCCGAAGAACAATGAGCCCGTGTACATGACGTCATACTCGACGCGGGGAGCTACTCGGGAAGACGGCAAGGTTGACTGGCGACGGGTCTTTGAGAAGGACGCGCGACGGTCGATCCAGCCGTTCCAGGAGAACAATTTCTGCAAGTCGAACCATCTCATTTCGGACTCGCTCAAGAAGACGATCATTTCCGAGTACAGCTCGGGCAAGATGACGGTACAGCGGCTCGGTTTCAAGTATGGCATTTCGATCCCGCGGGTCGAGGCCATCATTGCATTGGATAAGATTGAGTCGAGTATGAAGCAGAGCGTGAGTATCCCATTTGGAGCACCAATTGGCCAAGGAGGGTGTAAATGATGTTTTAACGATTAGTCTTTAAGACGAACTACATGGTTCCAACATAACCCATATCCTGATCCATCATCCTTGGCCTGGAATTGATTTGAGAAATACTAACCGAGACAGGGGAAACTGCTGCCTGAAATGGGCAAGTACGCGCGGACAATGGAGGGCATGTTCCCCGTTCTGGAGGCCAACAGCCGGTTGCGAGAAGATCTGACGGAGATTCCAATCCCCGACGAGACTCGACACCAGCGGTTTATCTCCATTGCCGAGTCGCAGCCATTTGGCCCCGTAGATGCCGCCAAGGTGCTCAACATTGAGCCGGCCTCGGAGACGCTGGAGAAGCTCAACAACCACGAGCAGGACAGCAAGCGCAAGGCCAAGAAGAAGGACGTGTCGTTCTTCGCCGCTCAGCTCGAGGGCGAGAAGGCCGTGTTCCGATTCACCAATGCAAAGGTCGGCGAGGTCGGACACCGATACGGTGCGGCTCGGGACGACCGAAAGCACGGCAGGAAGATGAAGTACACTGCCACTGGCCAGTCCGTCTGGGCCTAACCTAACACGAATCTTGTACATACTCGATATATTTATATCTAATACACCCGTATTACCGCCCATTAATTGCACCCAAGTGTCGTCGAGCTCCCGCTGCGGGGTTCTAGGGGCGGAGCCCCTGCTACAGGGGGTCTGGGGGACTGGTCCCCCAGGGCAATTGCTTGGGGGTGTCTTCGAGCTCCCAGAGCTGAAGGGGGACGCCGCCAGATCATGAAGATAAATATATTATATCCGTTGAGGACATTTATCTATAAATAATAAGTCATCGGGGTTCTATGATACAGTGTTGAAAATCATAAGCTAATCGTTAAAAGGGGTCGTAGAAATTTTTTAGTATCGGTAGATCTCAGACTTGTATGGGCCCTCCTTGGCAATGCCAAGGTACTCAGACTGCTTGTCAGTAAGAGTGGTGAGCTGGGCGCCAAGGTGGCCGAGGTGGAATCGGGCCACAGACTCGTCGAGGATCTTTGGCAGGGTGTGGACACCGAGCTCGAATGGACCAGACTTCTCAAACTCAACGTGCGTCTTTCGGAACTCAGCGTTGTCAGCGTTGTAAAGAGCAATCTGAGCCAGGACCTGGTTGGAGAAGGAGCAGGACATGACAAAGGAAGAGTGGCCAGTGGCGCAACCCAAGTTGACAAGTCGGCCCTCGGCGAGGAGGATAACGTGTCGGCCGTTCTTCATAAGGAATCGCTCAACACCTGGCTTGATGACGGTGGTGGAGGCAGCGTTGGCCTTGATCCAGGCAACGTCAATCTCAATGTCAAAGTGGCCAATGTTGCACACAATGGCGTCGTTTGGCATGGCCTCAAAGTGCTTGCCAACGATAATGTCTCGGCAGCCAGTGGTGGTGACAAAGATCTGGCCAACCTTGGAGGCTTCGTCCATGGTCACAACCTGGTAGCCGGAAACGGCAGCCTGGAGAGCGTTGATTGGATCAACCTCAGTGACAAGAACTCGGGCACCCATGCCCTGGAGGGCCATGGCGCAACCCTTACCGACATCACCAAAACCGGCAACAACGGCAGTCTTACCAGCAATCATAACGTCAGTGGCTCGCTTGATACCGTCAATGAGCGACTCTCGGCAGCCGTACAGGTTATCAAACTTGGACTTGGTGACAGAGTCGTTCACGTTGATGGCTGGAACCTTGAGCTTGCCGTCTCGCATCATCTTGTAAAGGTGGTGGACACCAGTGGTGGTCTCCTCAGAAACACCGTAGCAGCCCTCGAGCATCTCTGGGTACTTCTCGTGGACAAGAGTGGTAAGATCACCACCATCGTCAAGAATCAGGTTAAGAGTCTTGTCGTCCTTGAACGACTTGAGCTGCTGCTCAATGCACCAGACGTACTCCTCCTCGGTCTCGCCCTTCCACGCAAAGACTGGGACACCGGCAGCAGCAATAGCAGCCGCAGCGTGGTCCTGGGTGGAGAAAATGTTGCACGAAGACCAGGTAACCTCAGCACCAAGAGCGACCAAAGTCTCAATGAGGACAGCAGTCTGAATGGTCATGTGGAGGCAACCGGCGATTCGGGCGCCCTTGAGAGGCTGAACGCCCTCGTAGGCCCGTCGAATCTCCATAAGACCGGGCATCTCGTTCTCGGCGAGCTCAATCTCCCGTCGGCCGAAAGCGGCGAGGGAGATGTCGGCAACCTTGTAGTTAGCAGCTGGAGCACTCATTTTTGGGTTATTATATGGGTGGGTGAGGAAAGAAGAATCCGTCCACGTAGCACCTTTTATATAGCCCGCTGCGCAGCCGCTCCGAAATTTTTCAAGACATGTGTCTCATAAAATTTTCCCCCCTATTCAGTCACGTGAAAGTTGAGTACCCGGGTCTTCCGCGCTGCCTCTGGCTCTAGGGGAGCCAAAGGCAATGGGCGGGCTGGTTGGTTAAAGTTCAAGGCGCTTTGGATTAGGTCCACGGTGCCCTGGAGTGGCTTCTAGTGGCTTCTCGTCCCGCCCTTCGGGGTCCATTGACGTTGTTGCACTTTGTTGGGTACTTATGCACAATGCCGTACGGCCTGCTGATTGGATACGGCCTAAACGACGGACGAGCCGCACGGTATGCGGCGGGATTTGGTGATGCAGCCCCTGCTACGGGAGCTCGAGGGCTGGCCCTCGAAGACACTAGACGAGCAATCGACCTGGGGGACCAGTCCCCCAGACCCCCTGTAGCAGGGGCTCCGCCCCTAGAACCCCGTAGCAATGGGGGGTCTGGGGGTGCAACCCCCAGCTACGGGAGCTCGAGGGCTGGCCCTCGAAGACACTCGGTGCAATTGACCTGGGGGACCAGTCCCCCAGACCCCCTGTAGCTCCGCTGCGCGGAGGAATGCCAAAAAATGCAATATATAGAAGGCCACTCTAATGTTACCAAGAATAGGCCTCTTCAAAGTAGTCTACTCGCCCCTGTTCGCAAAAGTCCATTGTTTCCACTACCGAGGACCGAATGGCGTCCATCATGGGCGGCGGTCCACAGCCCAGCACACAAGCTGATCTGTTGCTCTCCTTGAAAAAGGTGCCAATGGCTTCCTTAATGTCTGGCCGCTGGCCCATTGTGACTGCACTCTGCCAAGTTCCATACTTTGGAAGCTTCTCAATGGTCTTGGCGAGACCCGTCTCGGACCAGCGTGAACTGGTCGTAGACGGGTCCGAGAGGGTCGCGGAGGAAATAGAGCCCCCATTGTTGGGGTGTGGATCGGGCGTAATGTCAAGCGAATCCTCTTTTTCCATCAGCCCTTGCTCCCCAATGTCTTTCATCGCATAGATTCTCATATCCACGTTGCCTGTGCGGTTCACCTTGGCCAGCCTCTCACCGACCCAAAACGCTTCATGGCGGAATTGTACACACCATATAAATACAGTGTGGATCGGCCGCTCCTGGTGCACCAGATGCTCAAGGTATGGAATGACCCCGGTGATGCCAACTCCTCCCGCAATGAGCAACACATTGTCGTAGTTTTCTACTGGACAATGGGTACCATAGGGGCCTTCAACCACAACTGACATGGTCATAGGGTTGTTCTCAGCACAATTCTTCTTGTTCAGGTACTTGACGAACCGCTTCGTCATACCATTGCGCTGCTTGCACATGAGCTGGAACGACTCTCCGTCGCTCGAAGGACCCACCACCGAAAACGGATGCGCCTCCCAGAACCGCAGCCGGTTCAAGTGGATAAAGATATACTGCCCTGGGGTTGCCCGCCATACAATGGGGGTGCGTACCTTGACGGATATAAGGTCCTTGTTGACGACGCACACCTGTGCAAACGTCGTCCGGCCAGACCCCCTGATAGGAGGCAAGATGAGCGAAAAGTTAATAAAGATAATGCGCGCCAGTCGTACCGCCCAGTCGGCAGCCCACAGGGCAAACGTGACGTAGACCGTCTGCTTGTATCCAAGCCCGTTCAAGTGGTATAGCGTGCACACAAATGCGCCAATGGCGCAGGCAATGTGTAGTCGCAAGAATACCTCGTAATAATTGGGGCGGAAGGACCCACTCGCAATCATAATGGCCATGAGGAACATGGCGGCCACGCCCCAGCGGTAGTACGGTAGTGGGTAAAAGTACTTGACCAACGAGGCCCCATACGATGCTGAAAAGATGTGCTTTGTCACGGCATGCACAATGAATTGCAGATAGGTAACTCGCGCTATGGCACGATGATATGTGTTAAATGTCGTATATGTCCACCCGGTCATCCAAATGAGAATGTTATTTCTCAGTGCAAAAAGCACAAAAAGCGGCATTTGAATCATACCAATGATTCCAGACCGGTCGGATACAAACCGTAGCATCTCCTTATAATGTGATGGGTAAAGAATATCCTGGTCAAGGAACGTGTACGGCGTCACCATGAAGATAATGTTGAGGATGAAGTACACGCCAATAACAATAGTCTCGAACCGCGTCGGTATCATGAATTGCATACCAAGAAAACTGAGCCTTGTCATGTGTTTCGTTCCAAAGCAAGCCGGGATGAGAACCCGCTTTTGGAGCCACCGTGTAGTCTTGCCCGGACGATCCATACAGGTGTGACGGCTGGAGAAACGAACGTATACGTAGGTCAGAAACTTGCTCATCGTCGCAAGTGCCATGATAATTATCCAATAGGCAACAAGAAACGAGCCTTGCCAGGTGCCAATGTCCTTCATGCGGAGGTAATTGTAGACAGACATGTAGGCCATGCGGAACCGCCTGAATGGGACCTTGACCGGCTGGTATACTGGAACCTGGTCACTGTCAAAATGATCGAGTACTTTTGTTGAATTGACATGGTCTACCGAGGCTTGGTAATCGTCGTCGGAAACTACCGCATCGTTAATTTCGCAGACACTGTAAGTGAAGTGGTCCCATGCACTGTCCCGTTCAGTAGCTCCAATCGAATGACTCTGAATGCACAGCGCAATTGACCCCAGAAAGTTATTACTTCCACATAGACACCGCACATCCTGTGTATTGCACCCGTCAAATTGGAGGAGCAGCGCCTGATGGCAAGTCTCCCCAATAATCCAACTCCGCGGCCACATTGCCGCCGCCGGGGAGACCAATAGTAAAAAGAGCGTTACTACCCACATTGTAGTATTCGAATATTGAAAGAGTGGGTGGTCAAGATGTAGCTACAGCTAGTTTCTTTGGGGAAATGTTGAATAAGGACCGAGAGTCCCATGTTCAGCCTTTATTACAGTTCATTAAACTTTACATCAACGCCGACCCGTTGATCGCCCTCAAGCCGACCCGGCCTAATATAATTATTATCATTACAGTTCCTCGTGCGTCTTGGCACTCGAGCCTTCGTTAATTACTTCTTCATCTTCCTCGTCTTCCTCCGTCTCAACCTCCTCGGCCCTAGCCTCCTCTTCCTCCTCTTCCTCATCTTGCTCAACATCTTCAACGTCCTCAACGTCCTCGACATCGGCAACGTCTTCAGTCTCGTCCTCCTCCTCTACATCGACTTCGGTGTTGGTCTCTTCCGGAACGTCTTCTTCGTCCTCGAGCTCCTCGTATATCTCGGCGTCTACTGGCTGCTCCTCCTCGTCGTCATCCATGTTCTTTCGCTGCTCAATGATACGCTGCTGGAGAAGGAAGTCAGCCTTTGACCGCATGGCACTCAGGAACTGAGCCGTTTCCTTGGCAAGAATGTTTGACGTTTCCTGGGCCTCTCGCAGCATTTTGTTCACATCGGACATGTTGATATCAAAGTCGTTGAGTTCCTTTCGTGTGTCGAGAAGCTGGTCCTTGAGCTTTCGGTACGCCTTCCAGTCCTGCCATTGAAGCGCGCCTTCTTCATCGTCGTCATCAGCGTTGCCGGAGGACGGCCCGTACGAGTCTACCGACACCATCATCCGGCCGATTTCCTGGATCGCCGCGTCGGAAAACTCGTCAAACGCCTCAATGGTCGCCTGTCGCACCATCTCGGTTCGGTTGACTGCCTCCTGGGCCACCTTCTCGGCCTCAAACCGCACTGCCAACGCGGCAACTCGAATCTCGTCCGCCGCGTCTCTAAACCGGGTCTGGATCAAGGCCGCAGTAACCTCATCGCCAACCGGCTGGTCGTTGTCGGTCTCGGTTCGCTCAATGTTGCTGACGAGCGCGCTGAGCTCCTTAATGTGCTTCGCCTGGATCTTTTGGAGCTCCTGCAAGAGCTCTGTGAACCCAGGCTCTGCAGCCTCTACAATGTTACCCTTTTCGAGCTCTACATCGTCCAAGAAGGAGTTGAACGCATCCTTGGTGAGTTTTCTAACCACCCGCTTCCAGTGTTCAAGATCGCTCTTGGGCTGGGTAGGAGCCTCGGTCTGCTCTGGTACCGCTGAGGTCGACAATTGAACCGTCTCGTAGATCGTCTGGGTGAAAGTCTCCTCCACGTCATCCTCGCCAACCAACTCTTCCTCTTCCTCTTCCTCCTCCTTTGGGTCAGACTCCACAGCCGTTGCCGAGGTAGCTTCACCCGCAGCGCCTCGAAGCTTTTCAGACACCTTGGCCGAAACGCTGCTAAACGTGCTGCTTGAGTCCTGTCGGCTCAACAGACGATCCTGAATCTTCTCCAATTGGGGCTCAAAGTTGTCCTTGTACACGCTGTTCACCTTGGGGGAGACTTTGGTGGTGACCCAGTCGTAGCCTTTTACACAGTAATCCCGGGCAATTGACGCCACCACAAGCGAGTACCGTCGCACCACGGGGTATACCTTGTCCCTCGCGACTCGCTTACACTTTTCAGCATACGGCTGGGCCCGCTTGATCGCTGGACGCACATAACCGTTGTAGGTTGAGTCTAGAACGATAACCGTCTTACGACCCGCGGCGCAGGCACGATCGAGCGCGGGCTGAACCCGTGCGTCATACTCGGCCTTTACACGGTCTGTCTTTGGCTTTACATGACGTGCGTGAGCGGCGGCCA
>JAKTQL010002523.1:117247-149102 GCA_030558815.1 Blastobotrys malaysiensis
GGGGGGGGGGGGGGGGGGTTTGGGGGTGGAACCCCCAACTACGGGAGCTCGAGGGCTGGCCCTCGAATACAACAGGGCCAATTACCCGTGGTTGTAGATTAACAACTTCAATTGCTGTATATGACTTTGGTTTACTGGGGAAGACCGTCCGAGTACTGGACAACCGCGTACTTGCCGTACCATACCCAGGTGTAGCCCTCCTTGCCTTGGGTCTCCGCCCACTCCTTCTCGACTTGGACCAGAGTATCCTCGGGGATGCCGGAGCAAGTATCAGCCTTGCAGGTTCTCAAGGTCAACACTCGCACACCAGCAGTGGCCATGTCTTGGATGGCAGTTCGGAACGGAGTGGTCTTTGGCCATTCCAAGTCGCCAAGCATCTTTCGGTGGTTCAAGTCGCCCTTGAAGATAACCAGGTTGGAGTCCTTAAGGTCCTCCCACACGTTGTTGCCGCCTCCAACACCGCCCTCTTTGATCTCGGTAAAGGGGTATGCAGTGGTCCAGAATGGCGAGGTTCGAATGACCACCTTGCCGTTGCCGTGGTAGTCAGCAAGACGCTCCACAAGGTACTCAATATCGGATCGGTCGTCGACCTGGCCGAAGAATTCTGGGTTCTGCAGGTGGTTGAAGATGTGGAGGACATCCGAAGGAAGGACATCGGATACAAACCAGCCAAAGTTCTTTGGATGCAGCACAATGGTCTCGGCAAGGCCCGAGTCGAGCAAGAACAGAGCATATACAAGATCAGTGTACAGCTCGAACCCAGAATTGTCTAGCACAATGTCGATTCGGCCACCCTTCTCGACGAGCAGCGTCTCCCAGACCTCGGAAAGGTCGTTTGCCAGAATGTTCTTCTCGTTCTTCTTTCGAGTCTCAGCGCCCTGGAGAGCCTGGATCTCCTCGAGAGTAACGTTGGTGAGCAGGGAAAGGTCAGTAGCGTTGCCCCACAGCGAAATGTCGGTGAACTCCCGGAACAGCACCTCCAAAGTTTCATCATTGAGCTTGTCCGATTTCAACTGGGAGTCGAGGCTTCGGTATCGCTTGGCGAGCTCGAAAACAGCAGTCTTAGAGTGCTGGAAGGTGTCGTCCTTCTGACGGAGGAACACATCATAGTGCTTCCAGTGCTCCGTCTCGACGAAAAAAGTGGCTATTCGTCGGTACAGATAGCACTCCGAGTAGAGCCATGGGGCCGTGAGCCACGTATCGTGACCCGCCTCGAGCTGCTCGAGCTGTCGGTTGTAGTCCGCGGTGTCTCTACCGTACTTGTCGCCCTCGGGGAGCGGAACAAACTTACGGTTGTGCTCCAATTCATATTTGAGCGTCACCGCCTTCTGAATCAGTTGCTTTCCCTCGGCGATCTTGTCGGTCTCGCCCTCAGCGAGGTCGAGGACCGCTCGGTGAAGGTCGTCGACCACCCCTGTAAGAATGATGGGCCATCGCGACCGGGCCGAGGTCCACGCAAACGACTTTTCGTCGTTGTTGTAATACGGAGCTGGAGCTGGCATGCTTACTTTGTAGGCTTTTCTCTTTTCTTGCACTTCTTTCGGCTTTAATACCAGCGAAAATGACTTAGTACTGCACCTGCTCAGTATGGTGAGGCTGAAATTTCACCTAGTCGGAAGGATAAGCTCCGGCAAGATCAACCACCAAACTGAGTAATCAAAATGTCGACACTCAAGGAGCTGTTTCGACAGAGCCTCGAGCTGAAAGAGGCTCTCGAGGGCAAGTCGCTGCGCCAAGATAGTCCCGAGTTTAGGACAGAGTTGGCCGGGGTCATCCGCTCTTTTGAGCAGAGCAAGACCCTCTCCGACAGCGTTGCCATGTTCAGCTCCAACGAGGGGCTCGAGGACCTCAACACTCAGGACATTCAGTACATGGCGATAGAGTTCTACTTGGGTGAATTGACAGAGAGGGCCCATAAGAACCCCGAAGACCGGGCTGAGATCCTCAAGGTTGCCGTGGAACATTATCTGGGGTATCTCCAGTTGCTTGATTCGTACGGAATTCTTACCAAGGCTCTGTCCAGAAAGCTTCAGGGGGTCATTGAGGACAAGGCCAACCCCAAAATTGAGCTCCTCATGTCTGGGGATGCCACTGCGCGGAGAGCGGACAAGATTGAGCGGTTCAAGCTGGAGAAATCGCTCAAGGAACAGCGGGCCCACGCGGCCAGCAACCCCATGACGGACGACGAGGCGTACCGGCGACTGCAATTGGCTCAGCAGGGGATTTTTGCCCTCAAGGCTTTTACTGCCTTGGAGAACATTTACATGGAGCTCGAATTGCTCAAGAACATGCCTCCAAGACCAGACGCAGAGCAGCAGCCTCAGGACTCGCGAGAGCGATCGCGGGACGGCCGGGGGTATCAGTTTGGCAAACTTGACGAACCGGTGAGGAACAGCGGGCCGTTACTGTCCAAATCCGGAAAGGTCAACCGTCCGTTTACTATTGTACGGTCGCGGGACCAGGTCAAGAAGAATGTGTTTGGTACTGGGCAGTATCTCCCCACGATGACTGTTGAGGAGTACCTGGAAGAGGAGCTCAAACAGGGAGGCATAATCCAGGGTGGTGGCAACGATGGTCCCGAGGAGTCTGAAGATGAAGATGACATGGAAAAGGCCGACGAGGAGACTTATAAGGCTCGCCAATGGGACGAATTTACCGAGGCTAATCCCAAGGGTTCTGGTAACACCATCAATCGGGGTTAATTATTTATCGCATTACATGATTTATTAGGTGTTGTTATTGAGGTAGAGACTCTTGAATCGACAATCAAGTTGTTAAGGACTAATCTCTTTTGAATGCAATGAGTCTTCTATCGAGGTGTTAGGGACTATTCTCTTTGAATCGGCAAGTTGTTAAGGACTAGTCGCTTTTGCATCTGCAATGAGTCTTCTATCAAGGTGTTAGGGACTGTTCTTTTATGAATCTATCGAGGTGTTAGGGGCTGTTCTTTTATGAATCTATCAAGGTGTTAGGGACTATTCTCTTATGAATCTATCAAGGTGTTAGGGACTATTCTCTTATGAATCTATCAAGTTAAGGACTAATCTCTTGTGAATCTGCAATGAGTCTTCTATCAGGGTGTTAGGGACTATCCTCTTATGAATCTATCTATGTTAAGAGACTAATGTCCTTATGAACCTATCAAGGTATTACTATAAATCATCAAAGTGTTCAGGAATTAACATCCTTAATATATCAAGGTGTAGGGATTAATGTCCTTACGAATCTATCGAACTAAGGGACTAATCTCGGCATGAACCTGTTATAAATCTTGATTAATGACTATTCTCTATAAACTTATCGACGTATCAAGGATAATCCCCTTATCCAACTATTAACAACCATCTCTTATGATCAAAGTACTAATAGTCCGCTAGGGTCGCCGCACCACGCCGCACCGATTACATAATCCACACTATAGAACCCAACGCGAAAAATTCAACGAACCCACAGGTATCGAACGCGAGCGATGGTGGTGATCCGGTACAAGGAGACACAGCTGAACAAGTCGGTAGACGAGTATGGTCTGTCGCCTCTGCGATTGTCGGTCCCGCTGCCTGATTTGAGTGCGCGGGACAATGAGCAGCTGGAAGCGCTCAAGGTGGACGACGTGGAAGACAAGTACTATCTAGAGCACGTTGCGTCCCACGGCTCAATGCTATGTCGCCGCAGCGAATACGGCCCGCGGAACATTGCGTGGCGGGTTTTGGAGCGGAACCGCCTGGTGGAGCTCCAGCCGGTCGACTTTGCCGGCAAACTCTACCGTAAGGTGCGGATCAGGACCCCGCTGCCTCTGAGAGCCGGATGTGTCCAGGTATACACGAATCACAGCGACGACCGCATTGTCGTGGACTGGATTACGGTGAATGGGTTCTTTTACACGGTGAGCGTTGCGTACGAGACATTTGAGCCGGCCAAGAGCGCCGCGGAGCTCGGCCTCACCAGCAAGAACGCTTCCGAGTGGCGGAGCATCAAGAGCCCGTACTCGTTTGACATCAAGAAGCCCATGGTGCTGCGTGCCGTATCCCCGGATACGAGCGTGGTGTCGCTGGTAGACGGTACGGTGCTGCGGCTGGAGCGAGACTCGCCGCTCGGGATCATGACGACCTCCATCTTCCACGACGGGTCGCGGTCGGGTATTTCGCTGAGTCGGCTCATCCCCTGGAATTACGCGGACAAGGTCCCCGGCCATCATGACGTGTCGGCCAAGGCGGTGGTCTCAATGGACGTTAGGGGCTCTGTACTGGCAACCCTGTCCGTGGACCTGACGCTGAGACTGTGGAATCTCGAGACCAACACGCTCATCTCAGAGAAGGGCATTTATTTATCTGGGTACTACTCCCACAGTAATTCTACTAACGAGGACGGGAAGCGCTCGGGGCTCTACCTCGAACCGGTTCCAGCGCGACTGCTCTCCTTCAGCACGGGCAGCGATAAGCTCATCACGTTCTGTCCATTTGGGGACGGCGTGTTCCAGTTGTGGGAGGCAACGTCGAAAAAGCTCGAGTCTCTCGGGGACAAGTACGAAATTGCCGCAGTCCAGCCTGAGAGCACCGCGGTGTGGGTAGTCGCCGACCTCCGGCTATCAAAGCACAAGAACGGCGAAGAGCTGTGGGTTACGTGGAAGAGCGATACTTCCTCGGCAGTACACATGTTGGAGATTCCTGAATCCGGTTCAATAGACCAGGCCGGGTGGGCAATGTGCGACAATGGAGGGCTCCCCAGCGAGCTTGAGCCAGAGTTTGCCGGGGGGGCTGACGCCACCAGCGAGGACGGGTCGACCTTCTACGTTAACCGCATTTTCGGCCCTGGCGGGTTCTCCCTCAAGACGGTGCAGACAGCTCTACCCATTTACGGTAAGCATTACGCCTCGGGGGTGCCCCAGCTTGCTCTCGAGCAGTTGGAGCGGCTTGGGCGGCAGCAGTTTGTTGAACATGTGTGCAAGACTGTTGGCGGCGCAGTGTCGATGGTTACGAGCAGCGACGGGGTCTCCTGCGACTACAAGGCCTATGGGCGTGATCTGCAGCTCCAGTGGGTACGGTTCACGCGACTCTGTTCCGAACTTGAAAAGCAGGGCCGGGAAGTACTGTCCTTTGCCGCGGATGCTGATAATAGAATCTATCTCGTAAAGTCCTCCTTCCTCAGCGTTATTCGGGAGTGTACTGAGATTGAACTCTACTCGAGCAACAAGAGCACCGCGCCGTCGGCCAAGACTACCCAGCTGGTGGCTCAGTTGGTCCAGAAAGACTCGGCGGTTGTGGACCGAATGCTGCGGTTGGTCGACGCTATGACCTCCTTCCGCAACGGCCTTTCTCAACATGTTCTCAAGGACTTTTTTGTCGTTCTCGAGGAAGACTATACCGCCCACCGCCACAACTTCCTCACCAGCGACCGTCTAGTCAACATTTACGAGTCTCATGTGGCACCCCAACTCTCGGAAACATCGTTGGGGTTGCTGGTGACGGCCATGTTTGAGATCGAGGATCTCGACGCCGTTGTTAGCGACTTGTACGACGCCATCGTCAAGGTAGGCCGCTCAGACAACCACACTCTGCATAACAGCGCTATTGGCGCTCAGTACATCACTAATAGCCTCTTCGAGGTCTCGTCTACCTGCCAGGCGTTGATAATCGATGTGCTCATTATCATGGTCATCTCATCCAGCCACGATGACCTCATCCAAGAGGAAACCACGGGGTACTCCAAGTTCTCCGCTCTGCTTAAACAGCTCTCCATGACGTCGTTCCTCCTCCACGCTCCATCCAAGTCATGGGGCGCTGCTAGTTATGAGGACCTGGTTACTGGGGTTGACAACCTTAATGTCACCAAGGCCAGCGCATCTCAGGGGGCTCTGACAGGCCTCTCTTTCATGGACTCGTTGATCCTATCGAGTAATGATCACGGCGGTATTTCGTTTGAGCTTCTGTGGAACCAGCTACTCATGGAGAGTGCTCCATCGCGACTCACCACGGAGCTATACCGGTTTGCCCCTGAATCGGCTGTCAAAGAATTTCTTGCAGTTTACATGCCCAGTGACTATCTCAGTACATTCATCAAGGGGGTTGTTCTCCTGGCCTATGGCGAGGATCACAAGGCTCGTGCTCTGCTCAACCGCGTGGCGGTTGCTGTAGGAACTGAGTGCGAAGACATGCTTGACAAGAAGCTCGGCAACGCCATTGCTGAGAGAATAGATCCTGTTCTGCAGAGCTCGCTTTCCTCTGGTATTATCGCCTATTACCTGGCTCTGTCGACCTTTGCTGAGATGAACAACCGGTACAGCTGTGCCCTTTCTCTGGCAGAACTAGCCCTCAAGCATCTCAAGACTCAACCAGAGAGAACAGTTGACGTTAACAACCGCCTGTTTGATTGTGCAATTGCATGCCGAAGCTATGATGATGCGTACCAGGCCCTTGTAGAACTACAAATCTCCGAGTCCCCCAAGTACGAAGACAAGATTGACACCCTTGTTGAGTCCATGGTATCCCATGGATACTCGCGTCGAATGTGTGCCTACCCATTCATTGGCATGCGACATGCAGTTGCCAAATGCCTCGAGACACTGCGAAAATACGAAACGCTCTATTCCTGGCACATGGAAAAGGGCGATCTCAAGGGAGCTGCCACTGCTGGGTACCTTCAACTGGCCAAGTATAATAGCCAGGGTGACGTTGTCAGTACGAGAGATATGTACGAGTTGGTCCTGAACACACTAAAGGGTATCAGCGATGAGCAGGATCGATGGATCGTTGTCGAGGCGGCTGTGAACCCTCGACTCTCCATTGATGGATCGCTTGGGCAAATCAAGAGGACGTGCGATACAGATAACCGAAACGGCTATCGTACCGCCCGAAAAGCGCTGCATTATAATGACATTCAGGAGGAGTACAATCAGTTTGTCTCCAGTGTCGAGGGACTTTTGAAACAAATAGTTGGATGATAGATGTACATTAATATGATTTATTTTTTACCTACCGTTTGGATTTGTCGCATTGTAATTGAATTTGTTACTGATAAATAAGTTGTAGCTACACTGCACTTTAAGATGTGTACTGAAAATCTGACATGGAGATTAGAATAGTTCAAATATATTGGCAGTTATTGCGTAGAATACCATGTCTGTTTCGAAATTTGAGTATAAAGATCGAATTGTGACATCATAATTAACCGGCTATTGGACATCGAAAACGGTTTTGACTGGAAGTCTTCTCTAGCCAGCTGGACAATTTTAGCCAATGAAATGTTGATACCCAGCCCTTTCTTCATAAATATACCCAGGGCCGCAGCAAGCAGCAACTCCCTTCGACGCTCATATGTCCGAAGCAGCTGCAGACATCGACGTTTCATTCTCCGTTTCTGTCGCGTAGAAATCTGCCAGTGCAATGGGATCGGTGTATCACCACATCGTTCCAAGATGAACCAAGCAGAAGTATAGTCCGGAATGATAGACTCTAGGTATTGCAATACTCGATTGGGTTTCCCCAGTTGGCGCAAAAGTAAAGCACAGCTCCGCCTGAACATTATCCGGGCTTTTTTGACAAGGAATTGACCAAGTTTCCCATCAATGGGGAAGGTCGCAATCTTTTGCCTGACGAAAGAGAGAATAGTCTGCTCTAGGGGAGCGAAACTATATGCATAGGAAGGTTTAAAAAAGAGACCAACGAATATCGTTTTTGCTCCGCCGACCATTCGACGAAAGAGCGTTTCATTGGATAACAAAAAGAATTCCGCTAGAAACATACATCCCTGCGCCATTGACCGAGTGAATCTACCCTTAGCCCCGATACATAAAATAATGCAATTGGAGACAATCTTTGCCAAGAACGCTTTGATCATAGTTTGTCCTTCAATGTTTCGGTCGTTGAACAGCAAAGCCAATGCACCAAACCTAGGGGCCCATACGAGAGTATCGCGGTTTTCTTCCGCAGTCAAATCACTAAACGCTTCAAAATAGTCCCATACCACAGAGCGAGCTGTTTCGGAGACAAGGCAGAAGTAGGTGAGTATATCAAACAGCGCCGATGTCTGATAAGGACGGCGTTGCCTTATCCACTCAACTATCCACTGAGTTAATTCTGTTAACCCCTGTTGGCCAGCAGAAGAATCCAAGAACTTTTGAATCAGCGCATCTCCGGCTCGATTGCAGAATAATAGGAACTCCATGCAAGCATCGTCGTCTAAGAGGTGCAACCAAGTGCTTTTCTTTATCGTGCATCTTAGGATAGGGAGTGCAATTGACTTGATGTGGATCTCATTCAATGTTCCTTTTGGTAACCGTTCGACGGCCAATAGGAACTTATACCGCATCATGGGCACAAATTCGGCTTTAGCGCGGCATCCAAACAACCCGAATGCGACTCGACTAAGATGAGGGAGTAGGTTGGAGCGCAATTTGGCGTTCTTGTCGATCAACAGATATATTGCTGCAACTGCAGATGGAGAGATGATGGGGCACTTGTACACCAGGTTAAAAATATCGGGGTGGGCTTTAAAAAGAACACTGAGGCTATACATATCAAGGTCTCTGGCTGCTTCCAAGACCAAATTAGTGGTGTATTCGCGGACTTGGCCCGTACGGGGCAATGTGAATCGCTCATGCCTCACTGTCCGGTAAAGAAATAGGGCAATTGCAAACCGTTCCCGGCCCTCGAATTCAATGGCTTTACTGTGGATCATTGATATTGCCGTTACTAATTGGTCCTGGGTCATACTGGCGAGGACTTTATTCATAGACTCGGGAGAGGATAGGAATGAACCGGCCAACACGTAGAGATAGAGCCGTTTTACTGCATTGATGACCCGTCCGCGCTCGACCTGCTCCATAACCTCATCTAAAGCACCAATACAAGGGAAACAAGGGTTGAATGAGAAAGGTTCAAACGAGTACAACCCTTGCTGTGCAGCATTGATGGTCTCGATAACGGACCTGATTGTGCCCCTTGTCGTGGTCATGTTGAGTGGGGAATCGTTTTCCAGGACGGTGCGAATAACGTCATAATGGCACCATTTATTTGCCACGGCGAGGAGAGCCTTGTGAAGCTTTTCATCGTGGGAGATTGGAACGCAAAACACGGCTATTCGTAAAACGGTATCCTGGTAAGCGGGGTCAATGGCGACAGCAGTCATTCTGCACAATTCGAGCTCATAGTGACTCACATTGGGGATGTCGGTGCTTAGGTCGTCGTTCACTAGATCCACCTCGACGACCTTGGGTACCCTAACGTGTTTGGACTCGGGACGGCATACGCTTCCAAGGGTACCGCGGTCCTTGTTGTAAAGCAGATCAATCTCCCGATGAGGCTCCCCGTAGCTACCTTCAGATATCAGGTTAAAGAAAGCTCTACAATCGTCAAACGACAAGGTGGGCGTGTCGACCATCATGCGGTAATTGTACTCGACCATGGGCACCCAGGGCTCATTGCGGTAGTATGCAGTCCACAGAATGGCTGCTTGGCGGTCATAGGCCCGCAACAAGGCTGACGATGGCCCTGCAGTGGGGAAAAAGAAGCACTGGTGCACCAAGTCGGTATACATCCCGTAGAACGATATCAATTCATGAAGGGTCAAGTCACAAAGAGACGGTATATGGACCAGAGATGCGATGAGGTCCGCCCAGGAGGCCGCCAATTGGGGTCTACCGCGGAACCAACATCGGTTATAACCGCACTTGTCAAAGACGAGGATACTTCGGTGCACTGTTCGGAATGCAGTATGGATGATTTGAACGAGGTGTCGGCGGCCAGACACGGGGTCTGCCAGGACGATCCCAGTCAGTTCGGTGTACAAGACCTCAAAGTGGTGATTAAGCAGAGCAACATAGTATTCTGTCATTGCAGTTTTACAGAGGGTGGAAATACTGTAGATAGCCCGACAATGCAGCGGGATGGCCTCTTTGAGGGTTGCGGGCATGGACATGTCCTGTATCGGCCCCGACAGGGCAAAGAAGAGCCTGGAAATGAGCGCCTTGAACCGCTGGCCCTCTTCGCCCATATCGAGCGCGTATTCCCCCCATGACGTGTTGAGCGCGACCATGTAGGTGGTTCGATAGCGCTGTAACAGTCTCGCGGCGCGTGTACCATCCATAGCCAATGATTAGCAAATAGTAGCGTTGCCACAAATCAAGTCGCTAGTGTTTGGGGAGTGTTTATCGATTCCACCGTCCCAGGAGCCTAACGCCAATTTAAAGTTGTCCCCTATTTGGAGTCCCCCATTTGGGCTTGGCCAATGAGTCCCTCATTGTGGAGCGACTCAATTGAGCCTTACATTTCAGAGCTTAGCGACTCACCAATTGAGCCTCCTGGGTGGGACAGGGCAAACTTGAGCTTGCGCTGCTTAAAATCAGTCTCCAGCATCTCTGCAAGAGTGATACACAACGCGTCCCCGACCGCCAGGCACGCCGTCGTAGACACGGTCGGCGCATCAATGCCGTACACCGACTTTTCCGCCATCTCCGAGGGCAGGTGGGCAGACAGTACTGCGTCAGCCGCACGGGCGAGCGGCGAAGACGGTTGACAGGTAAGGCAAATGTGCTTCACGCCGGCCGGCAAGTGCCGCAGCAGCATTAACAGCTCGTGGGTACGCCCCGAGGACGTAATGGTGAGAACCACGTCATTAGGCCGGACCATGCCCAGGTCTCCATGGAGGGCATCACACGGGTGGAGCACTGCGCTGAGCACGTGCAGCGAGTTCATCGTAGCCGAAAGCTTGGTAGCAATTTTGTACGATTTGCCCATGCCCGTAACGACCACCTTACCATTGCTCTGCGCGCAGTTCTGGAGCACTTGGAGCGCGCCGAAAAACTCGTTTTGAGTCTCGTCGCTCTGCTCATATAGATCAGCGAGATAGGTGAGCGCCGTGGCCTGCGCCCGTAACACGGCCCGGGCCGTTGAGAGCACTCCGGGACTAAATTCCAAGGGCGGCGAAATAATAGTGTGTGACATTCTCTCGTGGTAATGGCAAGTGGGCCCTATTCCGGTAGGTACGTATTTGCAGGCTGGCCTTTAGGCATAGAGGGGGTCGCTGGGTTTATAAAAAATAGAGTACCCTAGACAGCGAAATTGTTAGAGCCCTGCAAGGTTTGCAAATCTCAGACACTCCACCAATCGTACCTCTCGGGTCCGGGAGCACATCGGTGCTTATTTGTACGTCAAAACCGCCCCTTTAAAAATTTGCTCAGGGTTTATCAGCATGCATTAGACGCGATCCTTTCTGGACGCATACGTAGCGGATCGTAGGCGGAGAATGCTGGGGCGGGAGCCCTGTCGCCGTGGGTGCGGAGCTTCTCATCGTGGATTTGTAATGTGACCCCCCCTAATGTCTTGGGGCTGACGTGCGGCTCGGAAGTGCGGCTCGTTTGTGCGGCTCACCACCCCATACAAAGAGCACAGTCAGCCAAGCGGTAGATCCAAAAGGAACTCAGTCAAACGGCGAACTTCAAGTACTCAGCCAAGCGGGGAATTAAAAAGCACTTGGGCAAAGTGGAGAATAAAAAGCACAGCCAGAGTGGAGAATCCATAGAGCAGTCTAGGGAATTCAAACCACTCAATCAAGTAGGGATTTCAAACCACTCAATCAAGTAGGGAATTCAAACCAGTCAATCAAGTATAGAATCCAAACACTCAATCAAGTATAGAATCCAAAATCACAAGATGGCCCAAACAAGTAAATATCCCACCAACAGAGAAGGATAGACATCTAGAATGCCTCGAGTGTCGTATAGCCGTATAGGACGCCCGCAAAATCCAGAATGCCAAATACCAAATGTACCATATCCACAAATGCAAGTGTATACATATGTACAATTCTACTCCTCTACCCCCACAGCCGGTCCACCAGGAAACACCCGGCACCCTTCCAGGTAATAAGCCGTAACAAGTACTGAAGGATCATTGGGCGCACATTGTCAAACGCCAGGGCACACCCCCCGCCTTCGGCATCAATGCCCTCCCCCATCTGCACCTTATGGCGCACCCGGCACGCCTTGAGAAAGTTCCACCACTTTGACCGCTGGCACGGCACATCCCGCAACAAGTTCTTCGCCAATGGCCCCAGCGGACCATCAATATACCGCCATTCAAACGGATGGAACTTTTGTCGCGGATCGAGCGGACTCAGTTTCTGATCACCCCAATGCCCCAGGAACTCGAGCCACTTCCCCCACCGCTCCTCACGCCCTGGCTCAGTGCCATTGGCAAACTCTACAGTACTACCGTCATAGGTGTACGCGACAAAGTTCTTGGCCGGGTCCCACAACGGCCCCCGGTCGGTAAAGTCGGAGAGCATGTAAAACGGCAAGTCGTGCGAATGCTGGCCCACCGAGGCGTAGTTTGCATGTGTACCCCGCGCTGAAAAGATAACCGGCCGGTCAGAGTCGCTCTTGAGCGTCTCCATGGCCCCAAACCGGTACGCCGTACCACCCCCATGCGCCGACATCCACAGTATCTCGGGCTTGCCGTGCCGGAACCGCACCAACGAGTGCTCCCAGTCCCCGACATGGTTCCCATAGGGCCCCCCGCCCATGACAAAGGGGCCCTGGTTGAACGAGTAGAAATAGAACCAAAAAGCGTCCACCTGCCCCTCGCCCCGGTCCACCACAATACACACCGCCGGAGCGTTCGCGAGACGGCCCGTCTCCACGTCGGGCCAGTACCGGACCCCAGTAATCCAGTCCGGGTCCGAGTCAAAGTCCTCCAGGGACTCGAGGAACAGGTCCTCCGCGCCCACCGAAGAGTTGAACCGCTGCAGGTCCTGGATCTCTAGCGGGCCCGACAGCGCCTGGTAGTCCTCGTCAACGACATGAAAGTGTCGCACAAAGTCGTCAATGCCGTACGGCATGTACCGCTCCTCCGAGTACATCCGCACTACGGGGGCGTACTGTGTCACGTAGCCCGGGATCGTGGCAGCGCTAGCTAGCCACCCGAGCGCTAAACTCACCAAGACCGCCAATATCATCCCGGATCCATACGGAGAAGAAGCGTGATGTTACAGGGTTGAGAGTGCTTCGCCTATGCCGGATAGCCTGCGTGATGACGCGCATATGCGACATGAAATTCCCAACATAACTTGACCGCTTGACAGGTTAATTCGCTTATCGGTTGCCGCGACACCCAAATTCCTGGTCCCCAGACCGGTAGGTAATGCTCGTAGTGTAGTTGGGGGACCAGTCCCCCAAACCCCCTGTGGCTGGGGGCCAGCCCCCAGACCCCCGTTGGTGGTTAGTATACTTTTCTACGGATGAACAACCATTCTTGAAGGTGCCCGATATGGTTCTGCGGAATAGCCCCGTTTGTATTACGCCTGCGTCCTTCTTGTCATTGATCTAGAGTGGTAACACAGAGCAGATGGAGCCGTTTAGTTGTGGCTTTAGTGAGAATTACGAGATATAGTGAATTGTTCATACCAGTTAAATCCATACTAGTCCCAAACCAGCCCATTCAATAAGCCATTGGCTATTCTTAACAGTTGCGATGCAACAATGATCCAATTGTAATCACTTTCTCTTACTGGTATTTGAATGCGAGCTACTGTAGCCTGGATGGGCAACGTCACTGTGGGTTAACCGGTATGATCGCAACAGCATCTCCGCACATACTCTGTAGTTACTTATTGTGTAATACCTTCCTAGTATCTCCTAAATATCTTATTACAAGCTCGCGGAGATAATTCTTTGAATTACAAAAGAGCCAAATAGAAAAGTTTATTTTCATTGTACCGTTTACATGGTACAGCCCATTACCGTATTATCAACATACGGCAATTGACTGCAAGACAATGGCGTGTAACAATTATCATACAAGCCGTAACGGGCAAAATATTATCAACTAAATGGCACTTTATTCATACTAGTATCGTCCAGTTCAAATAAGGCAGCTGGTGTACTCAGCCATTGGTGTGGAATGCAATAGATCGGGCATACGTACACTCTGAACCGTCGATCGTTCAAACTCCGGTTCTGGTTCCCTTTCACCAATGCGACAAATAGCGAATTGAATAACCTGTAACGACCAAGTATAGTGATACACACCATGTACCAATGTCGCTGTGGCCGCTATTATGTCGTGGATGATCGTCACCAAACGAGGAGACTGAAGAGGTCCTACTCCTAATGGCTCGTAATACTTGCTACCAAGAGTTGGGGAAACATGCTCGGTACGCTATACCGGATCCCCTCAGCTGGAATAGGAATGAAAGTATATAATACAACGGGGTAGCCGTTTTTAGTCATCTTCTTTTCTTCAATTACAAGCAAAGATGAAGTTTAACGCTCTGTACGGCGCAATTGGCGCGGCTGTGGCGATGGCTGCTACTATCAATGAGGGTCTCTACGCTTCCATCGGGTGCAGTGAGAATGGGTGCAGCCTACCATGCACTCCTGATGCCTCAGAGCTATGCGAACTGACTGTTATATGGCAGGATTTCCCACAGCCATTGCTCGATAGTGCACTTACTGGTATCAGCGTCAAGGTCGGGTCCGATCTGCCTAATGTTGCGCTCATTTGCCCTAAAGACGGCACTAAGCACTGCCCTAAGGGTTCCACCATCACTGACGTACCTCTGTTTGAAACCAACGACTCGAAATACCTCATGATCATTTCTTCCAACGCAGCGAGTGCGCTGAGAAAGTCTCGAGGCGATATCTAACCGATTCTACTTCCAACTAATTGATACGTCGTCTATAGGTCTATATAATAATGCAAACCGCGGGATTATGTGTATGATCGGAAACGGCATCACTTAATTTTCCATCGACAAACTGCCGTATGGAAACGATGACAGAGAGTAAGATAGAATACGCTCTACTGCGTCAGATGGACATACAGAATGCCAGCTATCCTGATGAAATTGATATCATTGATCAGCCGAGCGCCGTAGAGTTTGCAAAGATTATGGCGGAGAACTTTCCGGTCCAAATCAGGGCGAAGAACCCCCTCAAGATCGTCCCGCAAGATTTGCGAGAAACGGTGGGCGACATGACGTGCAACGTTGCGGAGACTCCATTGGGCAACGCCGACTCGCCGTTTCATGAGACCCTATTTGTCAAGCCCCATGTAGAGAAAATGACCGTGAATGAGCTGCTAGACACTCTCGAGGGGGAGACCGATGATGGCATTGTACGGTACATGCAGAGCCAGGATGGGAATCTCCCCAAGGAGTTTGGGCCACTAGGCAGTAGGGTTCCGCTCAAGATTGATTGGGCCGAACAAGTGCTTGGAGAGCCCGAGGCGGTCAATTTGTGGATTGGCAACTCGCGTACCACATCGCGGCTTCACAATGGTAAGTTGTATTTCTTAGGGAATCAATTCCAAAAGCTAACGAATGATGAATAGATAATTATGAGAACCTATTCCTGCAGGTGGCCGGGGAGAAGACAATCTACTTGATTCCACCCGGCGATGCATACGGCCTGGACGAACGGTTTCTCATCGATGCAACATACAAACGACAGAGCGACGACTCGTTTGAGATATCCATTGACGGTACAGAGATTACTGTACCGGCCGATATTTCAAAGCCTGAGCTCGAGGCTCTGCCAATAAATAAAAATGCTGGTCATAACAAAAACGGCGGAGGGCTCCCGAGGGTGCTCTTTCCAACTGTCGACCCGTCGGACCCTGCGACCCACAATGCCGTCTTCCGAGGGCATTGTAGGCTCTATCGGGTCGTGCTGGGCGCTGGGGACATGCTCTACATCCCTGCCCTGTGGTATCACCAGGTCGAGATCAGCGGAGATCCCCGGGAGGTGTCGATAAGCGTAAACTACTGGCATCCCGCTTCGACGACAGGCCCACTGTGGACAAAGTGGGACTTGGTGAGGACGACCTCGATTGTGTTGAGAGGGTACCACGACGACAACTTTTTCGAAGACGTTTAAACTTGCAGGCTTTAACCTTGCAGTCCTCTTTTTCGACTTAAAGTCCTCTCGATGAGATTAAAACTTGCAGGCAAAGTCCTCGTCTTCAATGCTCTCGACCACCACGTCCGGCTCAACGCTCTGCGCGGATATAAGTCTGCCATTAACCGCGTCGTTCATATCGGCGCGATCGAGCCCCATGGCCAGGTTGGTGGCGATTCCGGCTGCGACATGGCGCTTAGCGACCCGCATCCGCGCATCTCGTGGGCTCACCGTGATGAGCCACTTGTCGTCGAGGTACTCATGCATGGAGCTCCACGGCTCGTCACGTAGCAGCAGATAGAGCCCCTCCAACAAGATGATCTTGGTCTCTGGGTACACGGCCAATCCGTCCGGGACGGGGTCCTTGATACAGTGATCAAACGTCGGGGCCCTGACGACTGTGTCGCTTTGGAGCTTGAGCCGTTTGACGAGCTCGACTACGCCGCTTGCATCAAAGGTCCACGGCGCCCCCCGTCGGCGGTGGGCCTCCTGGGGGTCTGGGAACTGGTCAAGCTGCTTTCGCGAGTAATGAAATCCGTCCATTGGCACGGCTATGGCTACAGGATGCTTGCTGGAGCTAGACTCCAGGCGTCTGTTGATTATCTCAGCCACGCGGGCCGCTACGGTGCTCTTCCCCGACCCAGGCACGCCGGCAATGGCTATGATTATACGCCCATCCGGATAGTACTTGGCCTCTGCCCTCCGCGCCAGAGTCTCGTAGACTTGCTCCATCCTTTTTGAGAAAATAAAATGTGGAGAGAAAGGAGAGGCGGCGATATTAAAGTACTCTGCCACTCACAGGCACGGCGGGTATCATCTCTGCATATTCTTCCGAAATCATCGCAGTGGTCAACAGCAGCAGATTGTGTGGAGCAGAGTAACCCGAGATATTCCACTGTTTCGGCCGACTGTGCCCTGGGACTTCATTGTGGCTCGGCCACTCAAACCGCGTTGAAAATTTTTAATTAAAACGGCCAGGCCTGCTCCGCCCTTAAACACCCGACCCTTCGGAACCTCTGGGCCCCGACGGTCCAGCACCTGGTGAAGCCTGGTCGACGTGGAGCGGTGGAGGGGAGTACTAATTGAATGGAGGCTATTGGCGTGATCTGACGGCTCTAATCGGCACTGCAGGACAATACTCCACCGGCCTGTCTCAGGGGAGGGGCTGTAGATCCGCCGACATTGTAGACTGGGGAGTAAAGGGGTAACTGACGCGTCTAATTGGCCCGTTCATGTCGTCCGTTCCTGGGTGGTTTACCCCCACAATCCTATGCGTACACAGATCCGCATAACGCGTAGCACAAAATCAATCACTACCCGTCTTGCGGCTCTCTGCATGGCCGTATTAGGCCTAGACTCGTCGAAGCGGCACTGGGGACCTAACCCGATAAGCCGCATTGTATGGGGTCTGGAGCCCGGCTACGGGAGCTCGAATGCACTACAGCTAGATTAACACTGGGGGACCAGTCCCCCAGACCCCCTGTAGCTCCGCTGCGCGGATGGCCCGTAGATTAAGGGGATAGAGCCTCCAGCTACGGGAGCTCGATGGCTGGCCCTCGAAGGCATTATAGGAAGATTAACACTGGGGGACCAGTCCCCCAGACCCCCTGTAGTTGGGGCTCTGCCCCCAAACCCCCGTTAGTACGCAATTAGTAAACTACATTAGTCAAGTCTATTCTATACACATGCCCGGATAAAGGGGAGAAGACGGTGCCCATGTCGCACTGCACCAAGGTGTAGTCGAGGTAGCGGTCGGACACGGGGGTGACCCACTGTTCTGCCGAGTCGACATGGTCGTGGGTCTCGGTGTTGAGATATACATGCTTGAGCCCCGGGCACCACTGCATGAACAGGTCGCTGACGGAGCGGAACGGTTTGTCGTGGTCGACTGCGATGAGCACGAATTGAAGATCCGTACACTGGATAACCAGGTCCTCCAGCGAATCGCCCCCATACTCCTCGTGGTCCTCTGTTTCGTCGGGAATGTCCACTGCAATCAGCGCCCTCAGGGTGTCCTTAACGAAGATCATCATGCTGGCGACCTGGTCGTACCCGAACCCGCTGACATGGAGCTCTTCAACAGAAGGGCACCGCGCAATGTACTCGCACACGAGCCCGAGCGTATCGGCCTCTTCCTCCTCATTGAACTCCTCGGGGCCCCGGGGGACAGTGTTGCGGATCGAAAAGTGCTCGAGCTCGGGGGTGTAGAGATTGTTGAGGAAGAAGGGCCACCGGGTGTGGCTCTGCTCAACCTGGAGCACCCGCAGACGGGCCAGTGTTGTTCTGGGCAGCAGCCCCAGTGCCACGTCGCCGGCCTGGAGATGGGTCACTTTGGGGGGCACCCAGTCTACTTGCTTGTTGCCTACGTAGATGAGGCGGGTGTGGAACTTGAGCCGCCGCAGGGCGTCCAGTCGGTGCAGCGCTGAGCGGATCCGGCGCATGTCGAGGTACTGGCCGCCCCGCGGGTTACTAGTAGTACTCAGTTGGATGGGACTGTACACTGCTACGGACATTTCCAGCGCTTCAATGCTGCGCGGGAGGCGGTCAATGTACCCCAGGGCACACTCGTCCGGGGTCACCCGGATCATCAGCCGGCTCAGTCGCGGCATGAGGTCCTCGAGCCACCGCACAGGCGACAATGTACTACTGTGGTTATCGGCCACATTGACGACGGCCAGGGTATTAATGGTGGCGGCAACGTCGGTCAGATCGACCGCCTGCCACGGCTCAATGGTATCTACGATCAGCTCGCCGAGCTTGCGGCTGCATCTCTTGGTGATTGCGAGGGCCTCAGAGCCCTCGGTCTGGGTACAGCGCAGCTCTAGGTGCTCCAGGGCGCCAATGAGACTCTCGTCTACGTTGATAAACGCAGAGTACGGTATCACCAGCTCTGGAGCGAGCCTCTCAGCAGTGCGCCCTGGGAAGACGATCCGATGCCTCCCCAGGGGCCGCTGGCTACTAGAATATACACACACCCGGCGCCACAACGTTCTGGCGGCGGGCTTTTCGGCCTCTCGCGACACTAGCCGGAGCACTGCCAGATCTGCGGCCCGCAAGTACGGGACCACAAGCTCCAGCACCTCATAAACCGCTACAGGCATAGGCTCTTTTCCCTTGGGGCTCTGAATGGGCGGTGGTGATACCCGCTGTAAATTCTGCAACGACAATTAAGCTCCTCCAAATCGCCTGGTGAGGATCTACTGGGTGCATGAAGGGTACTAAATTGCGGGCCTCCCTGTAGCGGGAGAAACGGCGAAAGTCCAGGTGAGGGCGAGGGGAGGGCGATATGTGCCGATATGTCCAATCGGCAGTTCTGCATGGCCCATCCGTACTGTGCTGCAGCTATTCATGTGTAGAATAGCACTCACACCCCTTTCTGACCCATTCCTGATGGGGGTCTAGAGCCCCCCGCCCGATCGCGGTAAACAGGGTCGAGGCCGCGTGGTTGGAGATAGTACCGGAGCCAAGCCCCCATTCTGTCCAGTCGCACCAAGCGGTACCTCCGTGATGGAGTCGACATGCCTGTATGGTACTTTATAGCTTGAGCTATCCTACACTGCATATCGGATCCATATGTCGATCCGAATCCGTACTACCGCGAGACAGCTTCAGCCGTGCACCCTCAAAAGCCGGCAGCCGTGGCCTCGGCATGGGGGCATATTTGATTCGGTGGGCGGTGAATTGCGGAATGAGGGCCAGCAGAGACTAGCATTGTATTGCGGTTACAAGTCTAGGCGGCAGCAAATGTACCTGTCTACAATGTACTGTAGAGAGTACATGTGATTGTCCGGTTGCAGTGCAATCACCTTCCATTGGAGGTAGAGCTTTCCATGTACATAGCATTGAGGGTCTAAATATAGAATTAAATTAAATGCGTACGTCTCTGTGCCTGGGTACACCCCATTTGGAGCGTACGAGAAAAATTTTCATGCCATATGCCAGGGGAGAGGGGTGGGTGGGTGCATCACTTGTAGCAGTGGGGGCTGGTTATATCCTATCGGCGTCCATGGTACTGCCAGATTCATCGTATTCTACGAGTCTGCTCTAAAAGACTACTCCGTTTCCATATTCAGGGTACCCCTATAGCTGCCAAGGTGGTTTTTTTCAAGGTCGTACCGTACCCAGCAAATGCAAGTGGGCTGAGTGGGCAGCAGCATATTTTGTACATACACAGTCTACGCAGTTACATACCAGTACAGTTGGTTCTTTTTTATCATTCCTATTTAATTCGCTATGCAAGGGTGTCAACAAGTGGGTATGTGCATTTGCCGCTCTGTGACTTGGCACATAATCACTTAGAGTACACCCCCACCTTGCACTGCGTAACAATGGAGTTGTAACCTGCAGCAAAGCCGTAACAATTCTGTTCTAACAGCTCGTAACGCTCCCAACGGCTACCCAACGCTTAATCAACGGCCCACCATGCGTACCACGCATTGAAGTCCCAACAAACTTGCGCTACCAATTGATGGAGTAATAATAGCGAAATTCTTAGTGCTCTATATTGATATGGATATACAGAACGCAGTTCTATTGAATGGATGTACAGTAGACAATTCCGAATTTAAGTACAGTAGAGTTCCGAATGAAAGTACAGTAGACAATTCCAAATGTAAGTACCATATACAGTTCTATCGAATGGAAGTATAGTTCTATATAATAGCAAAGTGTACCAAATACTGAATGATCAAATAATATTATAATAATGTATTTTTAAAAGCCAGATCTATAACAACCCATTAAACAAATTATACAATCATTTAAAGCTCATCATCAGAGGAGATGTAAGCGTCACCGAGCTCCTTCTTCTTCTTCATTCGCTCCTTCTTCTTCTTTCGCTTCTCAGCGGCAGAAAGCTCTCGCTTCTTCTTCTTGCCCTCAATCTTGTTACCGAATGCATCGAACTTGTCTTCCTCATCCTCCTTGGCCTCAAGTCGTGGACCAGAGCCCTGGCCGGAAACCCAGTTGTGGCCGGATGGGGTCATTCGACCGTTGTTGACAGCCCAAACCTCCTCGGTCAAGTCCTTGGTGAACTCGGCAGAGTGGGTAATGAGAACAACACCACCGCCGAAGGTCTTGAGAGCAACAGAAAGAGCACCCAAAGAGTCTCGATCCAAATAGTTGGTAGGCTCATCAAGAACAATCAAGTGAGGCTTCTGCCAAGTGCAGGCAGCAAGCACAAGCTTGACCTTCTGACCACCAGAGAGACCTCGGATTCGAGAGTGAGAAACCAACTCAGCGTCAAGACCCAACATCTCGCAGTGGGTCTCAATCTCCTTTCGGACCAATGGTCGGAAGTCACCAGCCTCGGTAGCGGCCTTCAAGTCAACCTCAGCAACCATCTTGCCGTGAGAGTCGATAATCTCGTTTCGTGGGAGCCAGGCATTGTCAACAGAGCCCATAGGAATCCATCGCTCGTTCTTCATGCCAACGTTCTCACCAAGGTAGAAGGAACACTCGTACTCGTAAGAGTTCTTGAACTTTCGTCGAGACTCAATGGACTTGATTCGTCGCTGAGTGCCCTCGACCTTGAAGATTCGCTTCATGTTCTCCTCATCATCCTCGTTGACCTTTCGGTTGGCTCGGTCCATAGTCTCTCGGTCCTCACCAGTCTGGAATCGCCACTGAATGTACTCAGATGGAGTCTTGTCAAGGTGGTTATCAATGTGAGCAAAAGCGTGCTGCTTAATGTAAGCAATTCGGCAGTTCTCGTGCACATAGACGTCACCAGAGGTTGGCAAGAGCTCACCGGTCAAAACGTTGATAAGAGTAGACTTACCAGCACCGTTAGGACCAATGACGGCAATTCGGGAAGAAAGGGAGCACTGGAAGTTAATGCCGGTAATCTGTGGCTTGGTGGTGCCTGGGTACTGGAAGGACATGTTGGAGACCTTGACAATAGCCTTCTGCTTGGTCTTGACACCCTCAAGGAAACCTGGCTCTGGGAAGGTGAAGTTGACCTGGGTAGCGCCGAGCTCGTAGTAAGACTTGGCAGCTGGAACCTTTCGGACAAACTCAGACAGGTTACCCTTGTACTTTCGGAGCTTGAAGTTCTCGTAGTGGATAATGTACTGGCAAACCTTGTCCAAGAAGCCGGAGTCGTGGGAGACAATGATGGAGGTGATCTCGCAAGTGCTCAGGTAGTTGACAAGCCACTCAACGTTGACAACATCCAAATGGTTAGTCGGCTCATCAAGCAACAAAATGTCAGCCTTTCGGAGCACGGCAGTAGCCAAAGCGAGCTTCATCTTCCAACCACCAGAAAGGGAGGTGATTGGAGAAGCAATCATCTCCTCAGTGAAGGCAAAGTCAAGAAGGGCCTTCTTAACCTCCTCAGGAGTACCAACAGACTCGCCAGCAGTGGCGATAACGTACTCAACAACGTTGGTGTCAGCGTGAGTGCCGTCAATATCGTGCTCAACGTAGACAGTCTTACACTCGTCCTGGGTTGGGAAACCGTTGACCTGGCCCTCAGCAATGGCTCGCATAAGGGTAGACTTACCGGCACCGTTTGGACCACAGAGACCATATCGTCGGGCTCGCTTAAGTCGGAGCTGAGTGTTGTTAAGCAGAATCTTGGCACCATAAGCAAGAGAGAACTCACAGTTGCAGAGATCCTCACCATCGTCATCCTCCTCCTCAAAGTTAGGGTTGGCTGGAATGTTGGCGATGGAGGTCTTTCGGAGCTGCTCAATAACGTCTCGGGCCTCCTTGTCGTGGAGAGCAACAACCAGGAATGGTCGAATGGACTCAATCCACTCAATCTCCTCAGTCTTTCGCTCGTCAATCAAGTCACCGGCAATGGAAGCACAGTACTCAACAACAGAGTCGAATCGAGCGTCAACCTTGTACGCCTTGAGGAGGTCCTTGAGGATGGCCAAGTTGACAGAAATGTCACCAGCAGTGGAAACCTCTGGAATCTTCTCATCATCGCCAATGTTACCAACTCGCTTAAGAGTGTTGATGGCTCGCAGAGTAACGTTTCGGGCCTCTGGGTCAGCAATGTTGGCATAGTTGTGCTTGAGTGGTGGGAAGAGCTTGTCCATGAATGGAGCAATAACCTGTGGGTCGTCGACAAGCTTGCACATGTTGTCAATAATGACGGCAGCCTTTCGCTTCTTGGTGGTGTCTCGCTCGTTCAAACCTCGGTACAAAACTGGGACCATAATGGACAGAGTGGCCATGGTAACCTCGGAAACAAAAGTGGTGGCACCAAGCTTCTCAACAGTCTCTGGGACCTGGGATGGGTCGGCGATACAAGAAATAAGCTGTGGAATGAACTTCTCAATATCCTTGTTCTCGACAGTGTCGGTAGCCTTGGTGATGGTGGCAGTGGCAGTCTTCTTGACCTCTGGCTTGGTGTCCCACATGGCCTCAGACAAAACTGGAATGAGCTCAGGCATTCGCAGGGCAATCTGGTCGTGAGCAGCATCAACGACAAGAGCAATAGCCTCCAAAGCAGCAACCTTCTCGGTCCACTTGTTAGAGTTGGCGGCAGAGTTGGTCAAGTGTGGGAGGAAAGACTTGATGGCTCGTGGGGTCACGTTGACAGCAAGAGTCTTGATGGCCTTGGTGGCAGCGTTCTTAACCTCAACATTCTTGTCGCCAGCCTTCTCCAAAACAGCGCCGGAAAGGGCAACCAGGAGTGGCTCAACAGCTGGAGCAATTGGGTTGTGCTCAGCAATGGCAGCAAAGGCCTCACAGGCGTTCAGTCGAGCAACCTGGTCCTTCTTGTTGTTGAGAGCAGCAGTAAGCTCCTCAAAGAACTTGGATGGCACATCGTGCTCCTCGATTGGGCCGTTGACAAACTTGGCAACGTTCTGAGCAACCTCAGATCGCTCCTCAGCCGAAGCAACAACGAGCTTGGCAAAGAGTTCGTCCAGAACCTGAATGGACTGCTGGGCTTCCTTCTGAGCAGACATACTTGCCTTTTTTTTTTTTGAAAAATAAATATGTAGAGGGAAGGGTTAGAAAGAAAGAATAAAAAAGTCTATAATAAAATAAATATAGGGGCAGGCAACAACCCAAAAATTTTTCTCCCTTCAAAAAAAAGTAAAAGAAGTAGATGTAGATGTAAAAGAGAAAAGCAGGTAGGTGCCAAACCACCAGTATTTATATTCGGTTGAGCACTGAAAAATTTTAAGTCTTCGACTGAGATATCAGCGGCATCGGCGGCGGTTGATAAATTTTTTTTTCCATTCAGGAAACTTCGACGGTCGATCATCCAGGGGCTTGCGCGCGCACTATGGGCAAATGAAAATTTTTTCCATCCTCGCTTCCGAACCGTTGCTTTTTGTGTGAGCTCAGCCCTTCCATCTTGGCCTAGTGGTAGCAATGGCAATAGTAACAGTCTAATCAAACCGTATTTTTGAACTCTGGCCCCAGTGGTTTTGCTCTCTCCATCGCTGCGAACCGGGTTTTTTGCTCGGTTCTTTACGATGAGGGGGGGTCCCTCGCCCTCTCAGGCTGGCCCGAACCGACCAGTAATATCGCTGGAAAGTTTTTTGCAACGTGCAATTCACATATTGTCTCAGACACTTGTCTTGATTCTAACACGTACCTAAACCATGCCGCATTATCCCATGGAGGTCTTACAGTATGAGTGTATATTGCCTCGAGAGTGCACCAATTAGACTGTTCTATATACTGATTCGCCGCGTTACGTGCCTTGGCCTTCGTATACCCAAACGCCACCCGGAGACCCAAACCCTTAGGCACTACGTACAGTTTTTTTGAAGGGGGGCAGAAACCTATAGCAAAGTCATATGTGGCCCTTGCTTTAAAGAGCCGGGAAGATGAAAATTTTTTTTGCCCTCGGCGCCCCCTGAAGGCCGATCTGAACGCCATGGCGGATTTTGGATCTTTCTCATCGGCCTGATGGTGTAATCGATTAGCGGTCCACATCGCAGCGGGCGCAGTAGAAAATTTTTTCCCGGCCCGGAATATCCCATGTGGAAGGGGTACGGCGTACCCTCGGTGTTGTGCGTGCGTGCGCCTTGCGGAGGTCGGCCCATACAATGGGGCGGCCCAGAAGGGCAAGAGATTCCCGCAACTCCCATCAGCCGCAGTCCTCATCGCCGCAGCATATGCCGAGGTGGGTAACCCGGTTTCCGGCCGGCCGAGGAAGGACTATCATGGCCGGCTGGGTCCTGTTTAGGTGATAGGAAGCTGGATACGTAGTAAACTGCCTTTATCGGTGGTACTGAATCAAGACTGGTGTTTGACGAGATGTCCAATGTGCAGCTGTCATGTGGAGTTGGTGCACCTCATATCGGCACATTAAAGGCGTTTTAATATAACCGTGTGGCATGATACAGTGCTTCCCAAGATAATGTGTAGCTTGATTGTAGTACATTAGTCGAAACTGACGAGACAAGGTTACAGGTTTCAACCACGGTAGAGTAGCTCTGGTGGATTATGAGGGCCTTTACAGTCGTATATATGTATAGCTCATGTAACCGAAATACACCAATGGTCAACGATGAAAGAAGGGGCGGTGTTTGTGTTTCTCCAAGAGCTGGCAAAGCTGGTTCTGCCACCGCCGGCCGAGAAGGAGGACACAAAAGAGTTCTTCCCTCTCGGGGTCGAGCGGATCAATACCCTCATCCTGTCCTTCCTGTTCAGCAATTACCCCCGCATCAGCAGATGGGTCCCCCGGCCATTACGTATCAACGTATTCAACTTGTCACAGGCCGGTACCCCTGAGAGCCCCAACCTGCTTTTCTGCGCCTGTCCTAACAAGTCAACGCGGCAGGCCCTTGCTGCACTACTCATCACCGACTTTGGACCCATCTTCAAAGAGGAACTCCACCCACGGGTGCTGCCATCCGCCGCCATGGCGGGGTCGTTTTTCCTGGATGAGACCACTTTCCCGTACCCGCTACCGCTAGACACCAATAAGATTGATATAAAAAAACTGCTCCATCTCGCCCGGGCCACCTGTGATCGGAACCGCATCAGCTCTGTGGTGCTGACGAACCATGTCGCCTGGTGTTTTTTCAACCTCGTTCCTCACCAGGGTCATTATGCCTTCAGGGTCCATTGGTGCGTTTCAAACGTCAATCACAACACGCTCATGTCGATCTTTGAGGAGTTTATCAAACTCAGCTATAAAAACCGCCATATCAGACCCCCGTACTATCAAAAACACCCTACTCCTCTCAAACAGATTATTCCTATTTGACCCGTCTTGTGCCACTCAAAAATAATCAAAACGGTAGTATGCGGATAGTGATTTGTATATAATTTTGAACTCCATTACGTACTGGATAAGACTAGAAAAAGAGTGTTATTACGAGTACCTCTAGTTGAAATGATACTATTCAATTGCTGTATAATGTACATGTGTGGTAATTTATGACGCCATAAACTGACCTCCACGAGGTTAACGGTTACATCTTGAAAGCTATGGGGCCAACAATATGTGAGTGTGGATTGATCTCTTTCACCCAAGCGCGAAATGTGACTGCTCAGGTATTATATCGATTCCATTGATTAAAGCGGATACAATCAGCCAGTATATCTAACCACAGGAGCATTTGACGAACAATTCAGCTAGACTATGGTTCCCTGCTCTGCTCTTATTTTTTCATCCAGGGCTATTGCTGATAGACCAAACAATTAACCATGCATCGATACAAACTTTAACTTCCCACAGGGTTCCATCAGTTATCGCCTCATCAAGCTACTCCACTGTGTATATGAAGTATATTGCGCATATTATACCCTCAGGTAGCACCTCTGAACAATAAAAATATATAATCCATGCAGCAATCCAGTACAACGACAGCTTCTAAGATATTATATAATGCCACATAATCTCGTACTTAGCCCTACCCCAATAAATATAACTGCTCCATTTTACTTTATGCACAACCATTGGGCATATCGGTATTGAAAGTATAAATGTATGAAATGCTTGAAGCAATTGATTCCAAAACAGCCATATGTGTCTTACTGGGCACTTGACCACGATATGCAAGCTTGACCCCCGTCGTCAACAGTATTGCGGAAGGCTGGTCTACACAGATCAATTCAACTTGATGTTAAACCACCTCCTACGTCAACCAATCCGCCAATGCCCACAGCCTAACTTCGAGTTCAACCTAACCCAATTAAGCTATTTGTAGATCTGCGGGTCTGCAGCTTGCCCTGCGTTTAGTTAATGAACTGTGGTAGACAGTTGTGTGCATAATATCCTCTTCTCCATGCCATTCGACATCGCATATTCCCGACGCCGACAACTTTAAAACGTTAGTGCTGCATTTGTATAGCTGACTATATTAACTGTACTGGTCTAGTGTGTTATTACCTTCCTTTTGGTAAGTATTCCTTCAATTTACAGTGTACTTGTTTTCTTTCTATTTCCATTTTCTTATTTTGTCTGTATTTATAGGTACTCAAGCTGGTGCCACGCGTTACAGCCGACTAATACCTGCTCCACTAGTCTCTTGTGATTGATATGTGCTAATGCCTTCTTTTTGATCATATCCACTAAGAATTTAACACGCACTTCTCTTTTCTGCTCTATAAAATTATACATCTCGTTGTGCCTGTTATTTGTGGAGACGTCATGTTAAATCTCATCAAAGCGCTTCGGATAATCTGTTATACCTATGTTGCTGTTGATCTAGCTAGCCAGTTTTATTATCACTTGCGGGGTTTACGCAGGATATACGTCAGGAATCGATCCTGGGACTATATCCACAGGCAACACTATCCACTTTGGCAAGGCAGGAAACCTGATGAGTTTTAACTGTATCATTTATTCCCAGCTTCGTATGAGGGTCTCACGTATGCGTGCCATTAGTACTATATCTAAGTTTTATAGTATAGTGGTTTTAGTAATTCTCCGCTAGGGTATTCAGCCCGCGATAGTTCCGTCTAGCTAATAACCTTAGGTACTTCAATTCTACTTGCAAATTGGGTGCAAAAACAAATCAGCCTTGCACCCGGCACATGTATAATCTGAACAAGAACAGATGTAAACGGATTAAAAGAATTATTATATCAAAAGGAGAAAAAGGGCAATTATTAGTACACTTGTTGGTTAGGCTGCTTTTTCTTTCGAGGGCAGGTGTTAGGCGAAGGCGCACTCGAAGAAGTAACTGATGCAGCACTCGAAGAAGTTTGAATACCAGTCGAAGAGGTTAGAACAGCATTAGAAGAGGTTTGAAGAGTACTCGAAGAGGTCGGCGTAGCACTAGAGGAGGACGAAAGAGCAATTGAAAAGGTCAGTGTAGCACTCGAAGAGGTTGGAGTGACACTTGAAGAGGTTTGAGTAGCACTTGAAGAGGTTAGAAGAGTACTCGAAGAGGTCGGCGTAGAACTAGAGGAGGACGAAAGAACAATTGAAGAGGTTGGAGTAGCACTTGAAGAGGTCAGCGTAGCACTCGAAGAGGTTGGCGTAGTATTAATGCCGCAAGGGTTGCTTGGAGCAGGGGCGGTATCCAGACTGTATTCTTGCTGCATGGCAGCAGTGGCCACAGTAATGGCGTCCAGCACACCAAAGGTCTGGTCAACTACCTCACATTGGAATTTGCTGTAAGTGAAGGTGATCAGATCTATGATGGCGGCTATCAACTTCCCCGACGACGTTTGGATAGGTCTCCCTGGGCCAGAATAGAACCCGAAATCCGCTTTTCGGTCAGTGAGAGTCTTGAGGTTAGCGGTGAGAGACGGGATCAACTCGACAAGCTGGCTGATAATGTTCTCGATATCGCATTCAGAGGGATCGAGCGCAACTAGATCAGTGTTTAACCGATCAATTTCGCTGGTCAAATCCATGATTTCCCCGAGGACTAACATGGTATCAGTCGGAGGCATATAACTAGGCAAACGGGACATCATGAGATCCAGACCGAGGTTTGCGAGAATGACATTATTGAAGTCTGTCTTAACAGCCTCACCGCCGGGAGACAGGTCGCAGGCCAGTACGCTGACAACAGCAAGAGCAAGGGAAAGAATAGAGCGCTTGGAAACCATTATTTCCTGCAATCGATTGGGAATGCACCAGATAGAGAAATAGGTCTCAATTTATACATATTGTCGCCACTAGGGTGAGGGACTGCCCGTGTCTCTCTAATAGCATTTCTACCCCACGGAATGCGAAGTTGAAATCCGACTTTATCCTGTATGTATGACAGTAAGCGACCAAGCCCATAACCATCATAACTGTACCTGGTAGATGTGGTGGACGAGCCGTTGTTGATAGTATTTCTGAACCGGATCGCTTATATCATTTGGTTCGAGATATGAAAACTGGGCGATCCACGAAGCCCCCTGATAGTTAAGGAATGTACCAACGGGCAAGCCATTGCATGCGAGATCGACGTTTCGTAAACATCCGGATGCATTGACAGAAACAGCCGTTATTTGCTGCAGCTTACGAGGCCCTACAATTTGCCTTCCCCTTCTCCTCCCCCTTATTTTCACTCAACGTTGAAGGGTCGCATGCGGTATCCAATGAATCGTGCAATGCTCAAGCAAACTGAAAAAAATTATCAAACTAAGAAACATGCTAACAAGTAATTTTATCCAAAAAAACCCCCAGAGTATTTAGCTGTAGACCAAGAAAATGATAAGCCTTTCGTCAGTGACAGTTGGTTGAAAGGATTGGGTGCTACCATTGTAAGACAAATTCGAGATCGCTGCATAGGCCCGAGAGGTCTATGCAATCCAAGGCCAGACTGGCAGCCCACACTGTCCGCATTGCATTGTGCTGAGAACTTTTGAAAGCCAATCTTTTTTAAGCACCTATTTTGCCCAATCAGGCGTCGGAGAAAGCAAGCGGGGTGTAAACATATGAATCAAAGGCGGTACGTATAAGCCTTGGTACGCGGGCTCGTGGTACTTTACGCTCTCTACGCGTACTCGTATAACTTTGTGGTCGATCACATCTTGCCGCATATACATGGGTCCGTCATTAGTCTTATCCGCAAAGATGGGTTATTATCCGCTGAACGCGTTATGTTTTTTATACATTTTCAGGGGGTTTGAAAGACCAACAGTTTATTTGAGGGTATGCGTCGAATTTATTATTGTAATCTACCATTGAATTTCTACACTTATTAGTCTCCATATCATTAACCCTTGGTTACCGGTTTTCATTTGGTATACAATACGTCTCAATGTCCACGATACTAGGTGCCAAGGACCCACCTCCGGAAGATAAGAGAAAAAAAAGATAAATAGTATTATACGCATATAAATAAAATCCTATAACTTATTGGGCTAATTGTTGCGGCTGGGGAGGCTGCTGCATTTGCTGTTGGTTCTTCTTACGTCGCTCCAACAGGGTAGCGCCCTCCAAGTGCAGCTCAAACATGCCTCCGCCATTCCTTGGTTTACGCTGAAACGCCTCAGCTGGAGTAGCATTGCCCATAGAGACTCGTTCAAAGTTTCGCTGAACTCCCTCCATGGCATTGGCGCCGGCGGTGTCGTCCTCGTTAGCCTCAACAAGGGTATCCGTACCATCCATGAACACGGCCCCTCGCCGTCGCGCAGTTCGCGCATTCTCCTCCTCCATTCGATGCACAGCATTAGACACATCAAACACCTCCTTGAGGGTAACCGCAGCTGGCGAGAAGACCTGGAGCTGGGGCGCCTGGGCCTGAATGTGCTGCGTCTGTGGAGGCTGGGCCGTAGCAGGGAGAGGAGGAACAAACTGCTGTGGTGCTGGAGCGGCAACGGCACCAGGAGTTGGTGGAATAACTGGCTGTCGGTTCTGTCGAGTTGCTCGTTCAGCTGCTAGCGGAGCATCAATGGATGGTGCAGTTGGCTCATTAGACTGCGTGATCCACGGGTGATTGAGGAACTCGGTAATGGTGTATCGGCGCTCGGGATCCACAGTGAGTAGATGGCTCACCAAGTCCTTGGCGGACTTTGAAATCTCGTCCCACCATGGGCTCAAAAACGTGTACTGACCCGTGGCGACTTTTTCAGTCAAAACCTCAATGCTCTCATCGTAAAATGGGGGGAACCCGCACAAAACAGTATACAGCACGCACCCGAGAGCCCACATGTCAACGCTTTTCGAGTACCGCTCGTCCTTGACGATTTCCGGGGCGGTGTAACCCACCGTGCCACAGGGGGTCATCGTCTTGGAGTCCCAAATGACCTTGGAAAGGCCAAAGTCGGCTAGCTTAATCCGGCCAATGCCGCCGGCACCAACCCCGGGGATGAACTCTCCCTCGTCCTCCTTGGTCTCGGCATCCTCTCCTTTGCGCACCACCTTGACCTTGGATGGAACCACGTCGACGGGGTAAAACAGGAGGTTTTCTGGCTTAATGTCACGGTGGACCACGCCAGCCTCTTCATGCAAATATCTAATTGCCTCGGCGACCTGCAGGATAACGTGTCTACTCAGGTCCTCGGAGAAATAGGTTAGTCGTACAATCTGGTGGAACAACTCGCCACCAGGGATGAGCTCGAGCACAATAAAGTAATAGTCGGGGCTCTCGCTAAAATCTATAAGGTTGACAATGTTCTTGTGCCGCAGTTGTCTCATAATGGCAACCTCCTTGAGGATGCTCGATCGCTATAATCCCCGGTTAGTTCAAACTGATTCTACCGCAGTTATTTCTTTAATCATGATTCCCCACCTGTATCATATGTTGTTCCTTCTTTGCCTTGGTTCCAAGATGGCGTTCGTTCTAAAAAAGCATTGTTCGGTTGGCATTCGTTTCACGCAAAATATTGGGGGTTCTTTTCTTGTAAAGGGGGAAAAGGAGTAGATGGGTGGAGATCACAGAGAACCAGAATAGAAAAGGGGGAGGGTTGTAAACTTACCTGCGAGGAACTGAGATCCTGTTTTCGAATCACCTTCACAGCGACATGCTCGTTAGTTTGAACGTCCAAAGCCTTGTACACGACGGAAAAAGCGCCATCGCCAAGCTTCTCCAGCAATTGGAACCGCGTCAGCCCGGGATACTGGGGCAGCTTTGATCGCTGCTCGTTTTCCTCGGC
>JAKTQL010002524.1:0-18505 GCA_030558815.1 Blastobotrys malaysiensis
ACGGCCAGAATGATCCCCACCGGGACGACCTGGAGGTACCTTCACTTGTTAGCCGTCATCACGTCTTTGACATTTACTCACGTATGAAGGTAGCATTTCGCTATATCTTCGTCTAGCCATATAGGCCCTTGGCAGATCATGTTCGCGTCAACTGGTGAACTTGGAAACGGCTCATCGACAATAGATATGGGCCCCGGTTTAGAGCCGTGCATAGTGTCTTGGAAAATTATGATGCACCTTGACTCACTGATCGTCGAGCCGCTTGAGATGCGTCCAATATGCATGGAATATATGTACTCCATTGGTATTATATCATGATGGTAATTGGTGGTTAAATTAATTGTTAATTAGGCGAGCAGCTCCATGGCGGCCAAGCTCCCCGAGAGGCAATTGGGTTTTGATCGGTAGCCTTGTCCTAAACCAGTATAATTCATAGTTGGTGTGCTTCAATTTGAGCCGTTGCCAAGGACCATTTAGGCTTTGAAATTTCTTTACCCCGGTATCAAATTGTACAACTACTCACGGTAGTCTTCTACCTAAACTTGCCGCATTAACCATTAACGATTCTAAACGTTTCCTAATGCCCGTAGACAACGACCCTACGTATCGGGATCGGAGCGGACCTAACTCACAACATACGGTACCAAGAGTATGGCATATGAATGGATTATTCATTGAAAGTACCGCTTGAAATATGGCGAATAGTCTTCGGACACCTCGATGCGACTATCTTGTCGTGCCTCTTTGTATGTATGCGGTTCAACTCTGTTGCTGAGGCGACCCTGAGGGCTTCTGTGCACGTTTCGGACCACAAGCCAACGGAGATTAGAATCGCAGGGGACGGTCCACCGGTTAAAATTGTAAAAGAATCGGACCCCGGGTACAATTCATTGCTCCAGAAGCGACAATGGATCCGTACTGTGTGCCTTAACCTTTGCCAGCGGGTGTGGGCTCGGGAAGTCGTTTCTGAGCTCGTACCCATGCTTCGGCTTAACCCAGACCGGTTTATACTGGCATTTGAATACCAGGGCTTTTATATCGACGATGACGACAGGTTGTCGAGACTCATAAATTGCATAGAGGAGGAGTTTTACGGTAAAACCATAATTGAACTCAACCACGGTGAATGGTTTACCAGGAGTTTAGAAGACATGAAGAAGCTCACCCGGGTATCGAAGCAACTAGCCTGCATGAAGATCGACAAGGAGTTTCAACTCAGAGTCTACGGCGACTCTTCACTAGCGACTGCTCTACACGCAATTGCGCAATACACTACCCGATGCAATATCCGCATGTACCAATCGAGTTGGAATCTGGTGCAAGGATGGGTATCACAGGCCCCCAATTTGGTGCATTTCTCCATTGTCATGATGGATTCGCGAGATAACCCCGAGGTTACGCCCTCTGTTGAGCTCCCAGACTCGCTTCAGACGCTAGAGGTGAAGAGCGACCGTTCCGTGGCCATTATAGCCCGCAACTGCCGCGTCGTTGCTTGTGACGGTCCAACTTTGCCTCAGATTACGTGCCCCAAACTGGTGTCACTCAAGCTCGCGCTCAAGTCGACTACTGGCCAGCTGGAAGACGCAATTGCGGTAGTAACTCCGCTACGCCCGCTGTACCTTGAGATTAGTTTGGGGTCGTTTGAAGATGTGTCACAACTGTCGACCCTGGTAAGTTTTGCTCAAAGCAAGGTTACGTTGGTTATCGACCCGGACAGCTACCGACTCGTGCGTAGCAACCCGGACCCGGGGTATGTACGGGCCAAGTCGAGTCTAGCCAAGCTTCGTGATCTCGAGGTTGGATGCAGCGAGTTTGAGCTCAACATCACTCGGCTCAACATGGCTATTGGTATCGACGAGTATCTTCTCAATGTTGTCAGAGGGTTGGTGAAGAACAATCCTAACCTGAAGCGTGTCACCATTCCATTTTCCAACGCAACAGTCCAGTGCCATATCCCCACTGCCCGCATTACCCTCACGCGACCCATCAACGAGAACCCGTTAACATTTGAGACTCTTGTTCGCGACATCAAGTCTCTTTTGCTCAAACTACGATTATAAATAATTTTTTTTTCTTATAGATATACAAATGCATAGTGTCGCGCTTTTCAAGGGCTTTATAAATATTAGTAGTCTAACTTCTGTTTCAATAAGTTAAGGCGGTTTTGGGTAATTCTGATCGATTCTTCGAGGTCCTGCCGACCATATGCTTTGGCAACATCCTCATCCTTGTCGTGCTCGTCAACCGCGATGACACGGTTCTCGATCCACTTCCACACCTCGTACTCCTCCTCCATCATCATCTGAGAGAATCGGTCGTACTCTTGCTGGGTGTAGGCGGGCGAGGATGCTCTTCTGCCCTGTCGCATGGACATCAATGCATACACAACGAGTCCAAAAGTCAGTATAGACCACAGCGGAACAGGCACGCCGGGAATGAAACACGCATTGAGCGTGGACACGACCCATTCGACGGGGCCCTGAGCGGCCTCGGGGGTGGGTGTTGCAGCTGAAGTCCTCTTCCTCTTCTTGTTCTTTTGCTTCTTGCTCGGCTTCTTGGTAGACTTTGCGCGGGACGGCTTGACGCCCGCCGCGGAAGAAAGGGTTGAATTGAGCTCGGCGACCAGGTCCTTGGCGAACTGCGTCTGGCCGTCCTGCGATCCCCGCTCAATGGCGCCCTTGAGCCAACTCTTGCCGGACCAGTCCATCCAATAGGACAGAATGAGCCGTGTCTGGTTATTCGGGGCCCAGCACAGTGCGTACCTAGTCTTGGTCACAAACGATGACCCCGAGGGCACGTCTGGTGTGGAGGTTGAAGTCACGGCTATGACCTTCTCCTCGAGCTTCCACGCCTCAATGGTATCGGTGCAAATGCAGCGGGTTTGTTTTGGGCCCACGGGGCCGTTGAGCGGCTTGACGTACTGGTAGTTTCGAGTGTCCTTGCCCTCGTCCCCCTTGGAGAACGCCGGGAGGTCGCTGAGGTCCCGGTTCTTTTGGTTTTCTGTAATGAACTGCTTCATCCAAGTAGTGTCTGTACCAAACAAAATATTGGCGACAACGCCCAGTGGTGCTGGAATGATTTCATTAGCCAGGGGCTTTTCTCCGTCCTTTTCGGGGTTAGTGCCCGTATCAGTGGCAGCGTGGGTCGCGGGACCAAGGTTGGCCACGGGCCATTTGGAGTCCTCCCGTTCACCACCGGCGGCTCCCGGGCTGGCTAGCGGAGTGCCTGTTCCATCGCCGGTACTGGAGGCAGGTGTTGCTTCGGGTTTGGGGGCGACTTCGTCCTCCATGTCCGAGTCCAGATCGTCATCTGAAGAGCTTCCAAACGACCCCAGCGACTCGCCATCGAACTCGAGCTCTTCGTCGTACTCCTCGTCCGATCCAGTAAAAGATCCCGAGTCGTTGGAGTCCACCTCAGATCCCGAGTCCTCCTCGTCCATGATGGCCGAGTCCGAGTCTCCCGACTCTCCCGCGAGGACCGCTGCCGAGCCATTGAGGGCGGCACGAGTCTGGTGCGGCGTGGACTGTTTCCAAACGCTCGTTAAAAACTCAATTGCCGAGTCCCGCGCCACAAACGATGCAAATGAGTGCCGCGCATGCAGTGTCTGGACGACAATACCATTAGGGAAGAGCCCCGCCGTGTTCTTCTTTTCCAGCGTGACAATCTCGTCGAACCCAATCACCAGATTGGTCACCCACCCGAGAATGTTCGAATTGAAGCACACGTGCCGCTCCGACACATAGAGCCGCCCCTGGATGAGAATGTCCTTGGACAAGGCACAGCTAAAGTCATCGAGCAAATAATCGTCCGGGGTCACGGACCGGAACAGCCGGTGGAAATCCTTGTTGCGCTTCTTATTGGCGTATGCGAATCCGGTCAGATGCCGGCGCCGCGAGTGCACCGTGGCCTCCTCCACCGTGTCCGGCGGGGACTCGCTACCGGTGTTGCGCCGCACCGACTGCGGCGTCTGAGACATGGTGGTCACCGTGCTCGAAGACGCCGCACGAGCCGCAGACGGCGACACCGAGACCCCCGACTCGTCCGACCGCCGCCGCGACGGACGGTGCCTACTAATCAACGAGCTCGCCCTGCTCTTGGACCGGCTCATCACTGGGACCGCCATTGCGCCGCCCTGGGTAAACTCGCTCCGCTCCGGCACGGTTAGCGTGCGTCTCTTCGCCTCCAGCGGCGGCGGCGTCTCCACCCCCAGATGCGCCCCTTCCTCGCCCAGTACTGACGCCCCCTCCTTCTCTGGGGCCAGGCCCAGCGCCTCCAACGACAGCTCCCCCTGCCCCAGCGTCGATATCGCGGACCGGATAGGCTCGATCCGCACGTCGCTGACGCTCGAGTACCGCTTCTCGTCCGCCTCGGACTCCTCCTCCGGCGACTCGGGGCTCCCTTCCTCCTCCGGCTGCTCAAACTTGGGCACCCCGGCCAATTGGCTTGCGGCGTTTTGAGCCGCAGAGAGCATTGTGGTCAAAAAGTGCGACGCCGGGCTCTTACCCGTGTCCGTGTTGCTGCGCTGCTGCCGCGTCGCAACCCCCTCCTCCTCGGCCGGCACGGCCCGAAGCGATGTGCTCGACACGGAGCGGTCGATTGCCATCTTGTCGTTTCGTAGCGTTGTCGGCCGGTGATGTGCTGGGAACTTGTTCCGCCCACCCCTTAAAATAGGCTCCCCTGGGCCCTCTGACAGACCCGAATTACGCCGCGTCGGCCAGGAGCATTTGGCCAGTGGGCATTGCCGCAGGGACCCGCCAGGGTATTCTTTTAAATCTGTTATATCCTTTGCTAGACCCCCGCATGTACCAGCCGCACCTTCATATCGGCGGCATAACGGGACTTGATAAGGGTCGAACCGGAGCCCTCCAAATAGCGCGATAGTATCCGATTATCCATTAGTTATTGATAGCTATTGATTAGTTTTACCTGTTACAGAAGATACTCTATTCTCACGTAGTATTGTTTATTAGGGTATAGAAAGGACTTGACGTTGTCATTTGTAGTACAATAAGACCATGTAAAGACGAAATTGGATAACACATTGATTTATTAGCAGTAATTGAACCCCCAGTGAATAATGGGGGTCTGGGGGGTTTCCCCCAGGCTACGGGAGCTCGAGGGTTGGCCCTCGAAGACACTCCTAGAACAATTACCTGGGGGACCAGTCCCCCAGACCCCCTGTAGCAGGGGCTCCGCCCCTAGAACCCCATTGAACGGGGGCCTGGGGGGCCTGGGGGTGTAACCCCCAGCTACAGGAGCTCGAGGGCTGGCCCTCGAAGACGCTCCTAGAACAATTACCTGGGGGACCAGTCCCCCAGACCCCCTGGAGCTCCGCTACGCGGAGAAACCATTGTAACGTAATGGGGGGTCTGGGGGGTTTCCCCCCAGGCTACGGGAGCTCGAGGGCTGGCCCTCGAAGATACTCCTAGAGCAATTACCTGGGGGACCAGTCCCCCAGACCCCCTGGAGCTCCGCTACGCGGAGAAACCATTGGAGATCCAGTTACCGCCATGAGAAATCCACTTCCTTGTATCGTCTTGTCCATTCCAATTCCGGAGACTAAATTGGATAACATAAAAGCCCTCAAGAATAGCAAATAACCTCAATTAAGCATATAAAAATTAACGATCCTCGGCCCACTCATTCTCCCGTCGAATCTGGGCCTCCTCCTCAGGAGTAAAGTCGTTCTGAATGTTAAACGTCTTTCGAATCTCCTCTGGCGACTTGCCCCGAATCATATTGGCCACAGTCTTGCACCCCGCCTCCAGCAATGGCTTGATGTCCAGGTAGTTGGCGGTCAAAATGATCTCAAAGAGCATCTCCTGGTCCACCGACAGATACTTGGTGTCCCACTCGGAAATGTTCTCCGCCGTCTTTCGGCTTCGCTCCGCCGCCTCCTCGTTGGGCTCTGGGTCGTCCTTGTGGTACTCGCAGTACTCGAGCACCTTCTTGAGCACATTCGACGAAACCTGTCCGTTAGCGCCGCCACCGCAGTCTAGCCTACTTACATTGCCAATTGGAATCTCAGTGTCGTCGTCGCCAGTGTCTACGCTGTTAGCCGCCGCCACATTACTCCGCTTCACCTACCCTCAATCATGTTCTTGAGCAGGACCGACTTCATCGCAACCTTCTTCTCTACGCAAAGTTAGCCGCCGCATGCGCCCTGGGGACACGTACCAACGTCGAAGGTAACGCCATCAGAAGACTTGAGCTTTACCATTTTTTCTCGTTCCTATTGCTGTTGTCAAGTGGAAACGTGCCACAAAATGACTTTGGGTGGTAAGGCGCAACCCAAACGATCGGATGCAGGAGGTATTTATAGTGAAGGCGATAGTATTTAATATAGCTAGGTTATATGATTAGATTGCGGAGTAACTTTGCGTGAACGAGGCTCTTGAATATCAGCCGGTTGCTACTTTGGTATTTAGGTGAATTGATATATTGAAATCAGCGTTGTGAATCAATGGTCTCAGAGGAACTAAGTAGAGGATTACAGGACATAAGCGTAGTGGAGCCAAGTACTGACGGGCTATTACGATACAAGAGGTATGAGATATAATTAGTCTTCGCAAAGTGAGCTACGGTCACGCAAAGTTCTTTATACTCAAAATAGCTGTTATAATAGTATTCGTTGATCTTATGTATTCGACCTCCTGTAGCTATTCTCCGCGTAGCGGAGCTCCAGGGGGTCTGGGGGACTGGTCCCCCAGATAATTGCTCTAGGGGTGTCTTCGAGGGCCAGCCCTCGAGCTCCCGTAGCTGGGGGTTACACCCCCAGGCCCCCGTTCAATGGGGTTCTAGGGGCGGAGCCCCTGCTACAGGGGGTCTGGGGGACTGGTCCCCCAGGTAATTGCTCTAGGAGTATCTTCGAGGGCCAGCCCTCGAGCTCCCGTAGCCTGGGGGGAAACCCCCCAGACCCCCCATTACGTTACAATGGTTTCTCCGCGTAGCGGAGCTCCAGGGGGTCTGGGGGACTGGTCCCCCAGGTAACTGCTCTAGGAGTGTCTTCGAGGGCCAGCCCTCGAGCTCCCGTAGCTGGGGGCAAGCCCCCAGACCCCCTTACAGGATCACAAGTGTCTACGTCTATAGGGCATTAGTACAGGTTAGTATGGATTAGAGGCACTGGAACGGCGGGTCGTTAAGGGGCTCCCCCGCCTCGGTGCGAGCGGTGAGTTCCTTGTAGCCAATGGCGTATCCGCGGGCGGTGGGTCCAGTGGACTTGGTCTTGTGTCCGTCGCGGAACTCAATGACAGCCTCGGCGGGGCCGTACATGGCGATAAAGGCACGGCGGTCCTCGGTGAAGGTACCAGCGGCAATGGACTCACGCACGCCGGCAAAGAAGTGGTTGAGCACGCTCAAGTTGTGCATCTGGAGCACGACCCACGCGGACATCTCCCGTGCCTTGAGCAGGTGGTGCACATAGGCCCGGCTGGTGGTCCCGGTCGCATTGGGCACCCTCGACCCCAGAGTGTTCATGTCCGTCGTGTACTCGTCGTCCCACAGGTTCCTGCCAAACATGACCGGGTCCTGATCCGCCACCGGGGCGGGGAAGGTAAAGTCTAGCGCAATGCCGGCGTCGGTGTATCCGGTAGCGCAGTCCCCCTGGAACAGATCGTACCCGCGGGCCACGTAGTCGAGCATCTCCTGAGGGGTCGCGCCCCCTGCTGCTACAAACTTGGGCAGCGCATCGAGCCCATGAGCGGCCACCAGCGCCTCGGCCGGGTCGGTCTGCTTTGGTCGCGCTGCCTCGAGCCCTGGCTTGGCCGCCGCCTGGCGCGCCGAGAGCCGCCCGGTCTCGCCGGGCCAGAAACTCAGGCCCTTGATCTCGTCGCGGACTTTGGCCACCTCGGAGAGGTACGAGTTCTGCGTCTGGTTGGAAACCCCGGGCAACACGGGCGCAAACACATCGCTCGTCGCGCCGTGGGCCTCGAGCGTCTGTAACAACCACCGCTCGCTTCGGATCACCATCTTACGCGCCCGGTTCCCGCCAGGAGCGCCGCCGGGGGACAGATTGGGCAGATCAGGCGCCGAGAGCACAATGTCCGGGGTCATCTTGGCGACAAAGTCGCTGTACACCGCCACGGGCATCCGCTTGTGGCCCTCCGCAGTCAGAATGCTCACCTCCTTGTCGCTATTGGGCTGCGATACCTCGACAGGGGTCGATCTCCGCGGCCCCAGCACCAGAGGCCGGTCTTCGGGAAGACTGAGCATGCCGCGCCCGGGGCACTGTGGCTTGAGAAACGGCACGTTGCCAATATCCGGAAGCTTGTCCATGAAATCCTCGGCGGCCAGGAAGAATCCTGCCAGATCGCCCTTGCGGCGGGCCACGTTATCAGGGGTCAAGTGGGCCACCACGCCGCGAGAAGTCGCGGCCAAGAAGCCGGGGGTCGCAATGCTCTGCACACTAGGCTTGGAGAAGCTGTACCGGCCGGTCCTCGCAGCCGCATGTGTGCTGAGGACCTGGAAGCGTGACTCTGCCATCGTCATGATTGTTCGTCCGTATGGCATGTGTCTTGAAAAAATTTGGCAATCTTTTTCCTGTAAGCATATCTCAGCACGTTTATACTCTATCAGCCGTGCTCACATCTGCTTACACAATCATCGCCGGCTAGCATCTGTGCTGAATCGACACTGTGGGCTATGGGCCGTTTATGTGGTATACATTGCTGTTTCGTGACCTGGGGGACCAGTCCCCCAGACCCCCTGTAGCTCCGCTACGCGGAGAGCTTGCTGGCGCAATTGGTGAAGCTAACTCCTGTAACTATGAGTTTATTTACAAGGTTGGAGGCAGGTCTGAGTAGAATGGCAATGCGCATAGCAACTTGCCGATAACAAACCTAACTCCATAGATTGTCAATATTAGCATTGCTAACAATTGTATGTTCTGGCCAATCTATGTTGCCATGAGCCCTGATTCGAAACTTTATACTTTATACCAATGGAATACCGACGACTTGACCACCCTGTAGAATAATAGATCCATGACTGATTAGATGGCATTGTCAATTGACATGACTGGAAATATAACCAATTGAATCTGTCACATACCAATTGCGGTGACAGCGTAACGACAGGATTGACCCATTGCAGTTCGCGAAACTGCAACTAGTCGGTCTCTACCTACAATGCTGTGGGGACTTTAACCATTTTGTCGTATACGATAACCGATGGAACAGGACTAAATGCTGAAAAATATCAAGATTGACCTCGTACAACCCATCTTCGGCGGGCCCTATTAGTAATGCTAAAAGATGAACGGGGGTCTGGGGGCGTAGCCCCCGCTACGGGAGCTCGAGGGCTGGCCCTCGAAGACACTCCTAGAGCAATTGCCTGGGGGACCAGTCCCCCAGACCCCCTGGGGCTCCGCTGCGCGGAGATCATTGGTTTGTTACAGGGGGTCTGGGGGCGTAGCCCCCGCTACGGGAGCTCGAGGGCTGGCCCTCGAACACTCAATAGATAAATATACATGAATTTAAATATCGTACAGCGTATAAACATGGGTATCCTAATGGCCCAGGTTGGACCAGTCAAAGTTTGAGTATACGAGCGCCGAAAAGCCGTCGAGCTCGGGCAGGTCGATCATGGCCTTGACGTAGTCGTTGGGCTCGAAGGGCGAGCCGCCGGCCATGGCGGTGGCCTGCCGCGTAACGTTGGCAAGGATGCTAGCGAGCTTGGCCTTGGGCACCTCGTCCTCGTCCGCCTGCACCGGGAAGAGCCCGGAGAGCTTGTCGACAAACACGGAAAGGCCATTGTGCACCAGCTTGTGGATCACGTCGGTCGCGTTTGGAGACTCGACGAAATCCGCCGTCTCGTCCAGCAGCTTCCTCAGGCTCTCGTCAATCTCACACTGCTCCACCTCGCCGGTTGGAGCCTGCGCCAGCACGTACGACTCGAGCTCGTGCGGCGGGAGGACATTGTTGACGAAATTCGACCCGACCCGGTCGTCGGTGCCATTGTGGTCTACGGCAAACTGGACCCGCCCCACCAGCTCGGAAAGCTCCGTCAGGGTCAGGTCGGTCCGCGGGTTGATCTCGTCAAACACCGCCACCACGGCGTCCTGGATCCGCTCGCTCAGCGACACCCATCCCTTGTTGAGTAGCCACCAACTGAACGTCAGGTACATGCGATTGATCTTCAATTCCTCCTCCTCCAACGCAATCTTGGACACATCCTCGCCGCTAAACAGCCCTTCCTCACTATAGTCCTCCAGCGTGATCTCGGCGTCACTGCGCTTCTCCGCGAGCCGCAGCACGCTCACCACGTAGTTCTTGCGCCCGAGAATGTTGAGCTGGAGCCGCGTGAAGAAGACCAGCAGCGCGCTCGAGTAGAGCAGCGTCAGCGCCCGGGTGAGGCTCTGGATCTTGAGCTCCCGCCACAGCTGCGTCTTGGTCTTGCGCGGCTCCTCCGGGAGCGACACGACACTCGACTCGCTCGGCAGCGTCTGCGAGTCCGCGAGCCCCACCGAGCTCGTCTCGGAGCCCTCGAGGGACCGCACCGTGCGCTTCGCCTGGAGCTCCGCCGTGATGCTTTCTACAGGGTACCGCTCGACAATCTGGTCCGTCAGCGTCGGCAGCAGCGCCATGATGGTGAACGAAGCGTCCTGCTGGTTCTGCTCGAACCGCCGCTTGAGGTTCTCTTTGGCGGCCCGCTCCGTCGCGAGCCGATCCTGGAGCTCAAAAAACTTGGTCTTGACGTAGTCCACGAGGAAGTACCCCGACGCCGCCAGGCCCGTCGCCAGAATGATCTTGCGCTTGTGCCTCTGGACAAAGCCAGAGATGCCTCCTATCATTGTCGTTGTGGGGGAGTGCGGAGTGGTCGTCTTGGTAGAGTGCGGTTGGGGCCGAGGCTATTTAATGGAGGGGCTAAAGCCGCACAGACCCCCGGTGAATGTGATCGACCGGCTTCTTGCAGCAATGAGCTTATTCGTGCCGAGCAGGGCCACGGCCGGGGCGTATTCGAGGCCCTCGGGCCTGGAGGGGCGGTGCCCAAGCCGTGCCGGCCCTGTTACAAGTGCTGGTTACGCCGCTCCAGCCGGTAACGAGCCAATTGCTCCGGGGTCTCCACGTAGCGGAGATACCGGGGTCAGGGACTGGTGCTAGGATATAGCAGGTGTGATGGGTTCGAGGGCCAGCCCTCGAGCTCCCAGAGTTGGGGGCTGTGCCCCCAAACCCCCCTGTAACAAGCGTTTGTTACACACTCCCAACGCGTAACAAACCAATGATCTCCGCGCAGCGGAGCCCCAGGGGGTCTGGGGGACTGGTCCCCCAGTACAATTGCTGGTGCATGTTCACAGCTGCTATGAGGTGTTCGAGGGCCAGCCCTCGAGCTCCCGTAGCGGGGGCGCTGCCCCCAGACCCCCGGTTCTACGATATGATGAGCTCGTGTCAATAAATTAATCATTACGCCTTGCGCTTGGTCTTTTTGGTCTTCTTCGGCTTGGCGGGCTCGTCGTCGTCGCTGAATCGCTTATGGGTGCCCTTTGTCTGCTCAGCAATGTTGGAGAGATAGCTATCCACGTCAACCTTGGGTTTGTTGGAGCCAATGGCATGCTGGATGAACCGCTTCGCGGCTTCCTTGTCAACCTTGCTGCCCGATGGCTCGGGCGATCTAGCCGCTTTCACCTTAGCCATGTACGACTTTACCCGGCCTAGCTCTTCCATGATCGGGTGGTTTGTGGTGTCCTCCCCGGTCGCTTTCAAGTATGCTAAAACGTTAGCTCTGCCTCTACCTAGTGTTGCTACTTACCAAATAGTGTCGATATCAGTGCGTAGGCGAGCGCAGTAGAGTGGTTTGCTTGGTCCAGCGGGCCGTCAAACCGGGGCTCTGACTCGAGGAAAGGGGCCAGCTTCGCCTCCAGGTCGCTGACGTTCCCATCCAGCTGCTCTATCAGCGACTGTATCACCGGTATCTGCTCCATTATTGGTCTCTGCTCAAGCCTCCAGGCGTCGTTATCTCTCCCAGGTGAAAAATTACTGCCGCGCCGCACCGGACGGATCTCCGACTTTGACTCCAAGCCGCATATTACCCCCTGATTTCGATTGCTAGCGGTTGCCCTGAGCTTCTAACTTTATCGTGTCCAAGGCCAGATGGGTTAAACCTTTGTGTATTGCTCTGCCTGGTGCTCGGTTGCCCCGAGCGCCATATTAGCTCCGGAGATGGCAAGAGCTGACAAAGTTGCAGCTTGGCATTAAACTGTCCTGTATGGTTAGTAGATGTGAATTGGCAATGCAGAATCTTAGCAATCCGTTTAATTGTAGCTATGCCAGCAACTATGAACAATTGCCGTCGTTTGTCTATATAAACACCCGGGAATCAATTCCTTCTGTACTCGTACAACTATCGTAGCCATGTCTGATCAATCCCATCTTGTGTTTGACGACGACCACAATCCTTCCTACAAGGAAGGAGACCGGACTCTCAAGCTAATGAACCCCGATGGGCCAACGTCTTCTAATACTTCAAGCCTTGGCCAGTACTGCAAGACTGGAAACGTTCCAATCTCTTCTTCCACTTACCACCCGCTCCATCAACTGTACACCCCACCTTACTCGCCCAAAACAGACCAACGATCCAACAATGCCGGCGCCGAGGCAGGTCCCTCGGCCTATTCCTACCGCGGATACGAAGACCCCAACTCTTATATCATTGAAGATCCTTTCACCCTCTCCTCGATCAAACCTCGCTCTGGCGTTGTCCACCCGACAGTCATTCAGCGACCGCTCGGACCCGTCCAGGAAACAGTTAATGACCTTGTCACGTTGGTCAATACACTGCACAAGACGTGCGCATCAAACTTCCAGGCCGCCTACAAGCGGTGTGAGTTTTATGTCTACCATTCCCTCCCCGACGTTGGGCACACTTATCTCCTCAACCTTAGCACTACGAGAGTTAAAAAGGAGGTGCGTCTTGCAATGCTCCGCAAAGTGAAAGCGCAATTGGACATTGTCGGTGACGTGCTTGGCGCTTGCCACAGAAATCAGCAAAAAGTCAAGTCATACCGCCCAGTGGAGAAGAGCATTACTAAATCCCGGCTTGCGGAAACTACCCGCACTCGGTCACTGCACGATATCCATGCCGAGACGGAAGAACGGGTAGGCGTCATTGCAGAATACTCTTCACTGTCGCGCAAGCTGGGGAAACAAATTAAGAACTTGACCTCGGTCATGAGTATGCAGAGCTACGACAATTGCTGCCAATCGTTTGAGTCGTATAACCACATTGAGACAGCCCTTGAGGCGCTCAAGGGGCCGCGGATCATTGCGTTTGAGCGGTCTAAGCGAGTCATCCTGGAGAAAAAGTTCAGAGCCATTGAGACGCACGAGCTGACCATTCCAGAGACGGGCAAGAAGGATCGCACTATTTACCTATACGAAGTGCACAACCTCACAAAGGTGTTTGTCGAGATGTCTATGCGGCTCAGTGAACTAGCCATGCTGGAACAGTTTGCCGAGATATACAATGCCATTTCAATTATTGTTGAGTCTGCGGCATTTGACGACATGTATCCGTCCCATGCTCTCCCCACCATTGTCCACCACCGCCAGGCTTTGATGAGACGCCTCAAGCACATTACTGATTTGTGCTCACGAGAAAAGGAGCGTCATGAAAAACTCGTCAAGGACTTTGACAAGAAGATTCCCCTTGTGGGGCTGAAACCCACTATTCCTTCGGAGATGGCACAGGAGTATCTCCAGCAAGCGCGTCATTTGACTCGCGATTTTGAACACAATTACGCCAAACTAATATTCCAATAATCAATTGTACCAGGTATATAACTTATAAAAACGGCTTTTAAACACGATACTCTGCCGTATGTTGAGATGCTGTACCTTAACGGGTTTCATATTTACGTAGAGTTATAACATTCAGTATTCAATTATATTACAACTTACGTACCAACGGGATACCATATTGTTAATATTTCCCCACATAATTGTACGATATTGTCTATTATCCTGCCTTGGTCCATATCGGTGAACAACGGTTATCGGAAGACCGTGCATTTTTCACCTCAACATCTCACCATTGTACCGCGATTGAATGGTTCTTCCAAATCTACGACGAATTTTTGCATCCTTCAGGACGGAGAAAGAAGAGCGGGAATATTCGCGTCAAGCAGTAAGTATTTTCGCGGTTAATTGGGCCCTCCGCTAACCCGGGCAGTTTTTCAACCTTATTGGATTCTTGGGCACTTGTGTAGTGTTCAGCTTGATCGCGCAGAAACTGTCTGGAACCAAACAGCTTAGCTATGCTTAGGACTCTTGTCAAGCCCCTTGTGGCCCACAAGGCTCTGGGGAGCCGCTGTGCGGCTCTGTGGCGTACTGGCGGGCACCGGGAGTACACTGTGGAGAAGCCGCCTTCAATGCAGGATCCCACGGTCCACGCAAAGGAATTGGTACTGCCGATATTTCAACATAGCGTGGAGATTGATGATGATTTTTATCTGCCCGTCCGCATAACTAACCCTAGTACGCTGCGGGCGATTGTGGGCACGGCAAAGTACTCGGTGACTGATTTAGCAACGCATTACTGCGAATTGCGGTCTTTTTACGACATTATCACGGTAGAGCCCCGCGAAGACTATGAGAGCATGTCGCGGGGCACTGAAATTCATCTCTCTTTGGAGCAAAGCGTCAATGTGGCAGATATGGTTAAACTAGACCCATCTGTACGTCTTACCAGGGAAGACGACTGGGCTCGCAAGCTATACACGGCAAAGACCCGGTTCGACCAGCTCAGGGACCTGGGGACAGTACGAGAGGTCTATGTAATTGGTCTGATACACGACCGGGTAGTCTCTGGGTACATTGATCTACTAAGAGTCACCCCGGAAAATGAGATTAAGATCATTGACACGAAGAGCCGAGGGTCGAAAACACTGCCGCTCGAGTCTCAGCAGAGGTCGGCGTTCCACCAGGTACTATTGTATCGCTATCTGCTCAATTCCATGCTCTGCAACGGGAAAAAGTACCTCGGCCAGTTTGAGGAAATTGCCCAAACGCTACGCCTCCAAATGGACGTCCCTCTGAGTCAGGAGCTAGTGGAACTCATGTATCCGCCAGAGGAGATGACTGCTTTTTCCGAGGAGGACCCCAGTTATGCCAATGATGAACGGCCGCAAAAAACTCTTCGGGATGTTGTCCGCGATTTGGCCGAAACTCTGCACGACCTTGGGTCATCCAAAGCGGTCTCCGACTGCATGGAGGTGGAATACGTGGGCCGCCGCGGCCGCGGAAAGAATAAAGAGGTCTATACAATTGGATCTATTGAATTTGCATATGACGAAGAGGTTGTGCACCAGCTCACGGAGTACTCCGTAGGGTTTTGGGAAGGCACCCGCAGCCCAATGGGTGTCCCAGTCGACGAATATTACAAGTGTATGCACTGTTCAATGGCTCCTCGATGTCGGTGGAAGGCATCGATTAGTCACGGCCAGTGATCATCTGCGCTACATACCTGTGCTAATTGCGAGATCTATCGCGATAGCTATATTCTAATCCCGTATATTTTACCCCGCTATAGTTAAACTGTGTTATTTGTCAGAAAAGCAGCACATCCCTTCCATGTCCTTCTGCGGTTATTGGTCTGAACCAGCCGCTTGCAGCTGCACCGTTTGTCATCAGCCGTACGGCCGCTGAGCTCCACCATTAACCACGTAACCACTAAGGATCCACTCCGTCAGGGCCATCAGATCCATTATAATCTATAGCTAGCACAAGGAAAAAACTTGGCCAAAATATGGATAAAAGGCTAAAAATAGGGAAAATCGTATGGAAGAAAAACCCTTACGGTTCGCATGTTCGCATGTTGAGGTTGGATTCACCCGCATCATGGTTAGTCACACCCGCATTGATGTCTCTCGCGTACGCGATCCCGCGTGTCTTGATTAGAAGGTCCGTTCAGCCCTGCGAGGCTAGACAAACCCTTGAATGACAAATTCAACTTTGGTGGAGGTGTCTAACTACCCCAGTGTTCAAACTTGTATAAATAGGGGTTGTAATTCCTGAATTCAGTATCATCAATTACCAGATCATTAACCAGATCACCAGGTCATTCACCAGATCAATAACTCAGATCAACAAGCGAATACTAAAATGTCCAGCCTCAAAAACTCCGTCGACATTGAAGTGACTTCGGTCACCTCGAACCAGTCCAAGGTTCCAGTCAAGCCAAGCAAAAGGAGCCTTGTCAAGAGCTGGGCCCGAAAGCAATTGACTTCAGCCTACTCATCACACCATAGCCAGTCCCTGCCACTGAGCGATACTGCCTCCTCTGTAGCCCATTACAAGATCTAACTGCCCAAACTAACTTATTTTCACCTAACGATATTTTGTACTAATGTTTAACGCCAAGATCTAATACTATTTAATATTTGAACAATGGATAACCGTAGTAGGCTTTCAAATTCATAAACTCATCCAATATATTAAACAAAAAGAAACATAACCGTTAGTAAATAAGATAAACTGTTCACTCAGAGTCCTCCAGGACCTCGTCAAACCGAGCCATGCCGCCCCGTCTCCTCTTCTCTGCAAGGATTCGAAGCTTCTTGTTCCGCCGCGACATGCTATTGTTATGAACAAGCATCAGGTGGCGCTTAAGAGAATCCTTTCGCGAAAAAGCCTTGAGGCATGTGGCATACTCGCACCCGTAGAGCCGGTGAGGAGCGTGCTGGTGCTTCATGTGGCGCGAATTCTCGCTTCGCTTGGAAAACCCAATGATGCTCCACGGGCACGACCGGTCGCTGCATGGGAAGGGCCGGGCAACGTGCGCCTCGTCAATATGTGCAGCGAACTGGATCAGTCGCGGAAACTTGTCACCGCAGTGACTGCATCGGAATACCCCCTTCTTCGTGCCGATAACCCGTGGCCACAAGTCGAGCCGCTGACTCAATTGGTGGACAATAGAGCCCTCCTTTGCTTGCAGCACATACGGATTCGTCCCGGGTGGAGCCTGGACGGTAAAGTCCATGAGCTGGTCCGAGTGAGTGTCCGGCGACCGCGGTGATGATTCCGGCGAAGGCTCCTGGTTGGGGAGCTCTTCAAATCGTAAGGCCTGCAAACTGGGGTGTAGAGAGTTCGAATCGCCACTAGCGAGCGGATTCACCAGAGCCTCCGACGGATTCATACAGGTGGCGTCCCAGGCTCCGTAATGAGCACCAGTCAGAATGAATGGCGCAGTAGTGGCAACATGCTGGAATGGAGCAGCACCATAGTAGGCACCAATTGGTGCGGAAACGCCATAGTAATACGCCGGAGCTGGTCCACTACTGTAGCCATACGCAGGATACGCAGGATACGCAGGCTCAGATACAACCGTAGCTGATTGAATACTGGTCGCAGCCGCCGTGTTGGCAGCTGACTTTTGCCAATATTCGTCCTTCCAATCGTCTGTCTGCTGCTTCTGAGCAGCTCTGAGATCGTCGACCCTTCGATTCTCCTCCTCCAATAGCCGGGCCAGTTCCTGGTCCGCCGGGGCGGAATCCTCCTCCATTGCTTCAACAGCGGGCTCAGTGACCAATCGATACGGCTCAATTTGGGTCTTGTCGATGGCCACCGCAATCCGCTCACCGCATGCCATGATCTGGTCGAGGATGAACCGTTGAGTCTGCTCATAGCTGTAGTCCTTGCTCTCAGGGTTGATAGAGATAGTGGTAGTGGGCGTAGCCGAAGGCGAGACTTCCTTCTCCTCGGAGACCTGCTCCTTATGAGAATCGATAGTTGGAAGAGGTGGCAGCTCATAACCCAAGGGCGCTTCCGGTATCTCCTCGTCCATGGGGACAATCTCCGACTTTTCCTCAATGCCAAGCTTGGAGATCTCGAGCACGGATTCCTCAATTGAGCAAGAGCCTCCCTTGCGCATCAGGACTGTGGGCTCGTCATCCTTGTGAGGGATGGGATTGTGCTCAATCTGGATGTACTGAGGTGCAAAAGTGGAAGCAGTCGGCTTCTGGGCCCGGGGAGGAAGCAGTTGCTTCGGGGTCCTGAGCGGGTAGACAATCCCAGAGTTTCTCACTGCGGCGAGAAAACGCGGAGTCATGGGAGACTCGAAGAAGATGGCACTCGGAGTCGTGAGGAATTGACGGTAATGCCCCCGACCAAACACGGCGACCGATGGGGTCGTCGCGGTGGGTGGGGATAGGTTCGCCCAGGTCGGGTCCTTCTTCTTGGCCGAATTGGCCGACTTGAAGTACTCAATTCCGAGATCTCCAGCCGAAGACGATGTCGTCTGGGGCGGAGCGCCAGTGGCTGGCGAGTGCGAGGCATCTCCATTGCCAACTTTGAGGGGCTGAGGCCGCTTACGCCCGGAGGATGCTGGCTTTTTCGCAGAGAGCATGCTGCTGATGCTCGACATGGTGCTTCAATTGGGGATATGCCAATGAAGGATGTGAGCAACTTGCAGAAGATGAAAATGAGGCAAGAGCCCCATATAAATAAACATGAACCGGTTTAATAACCCCGTACAATTGAAGCCTCATGTCCCCTCAATACCTATCACAATTCTC
>JAKTQL010002524.1:18525-36267 GCA_030558815.1 Blastobotrys malaysiensis
AATATTACCCACTTCAATGCGGCTCCTACCGTCAATACGATGATTCTGAGCTCCCCCAAGGCCAAGCCACTCAAGACACAATGCCGAGTTATTGTGGGATAGGTTCGCCCAGGTCGGGTCCTTCTTCTTGGCCGAATTGGCCGACTTGAAGTACTCAATTCCGAGATCTCCAGCCGAAGACGATGTCGTCTGGGGCGGAGCGCCAGTGGCTGGCGAGTGCGAGGCATCTCCATTGCCAACTTTGAGGGGCTGAGGCCGCTTACGCCCGGAGGATGCTGGCTTTTTCGCAGAGAGCATGCTGCTGATGCTCGACATGGTGCTTCAATTGGGGATATGCCAATGAAGGATGTGAGCAACTTGCAGAAGATGAAAATGAGGCAAGAGCCCCATATAAATAAACATGAACCGGTTTAATAACCCCGTACAATTGAAGCCTCATGTCCCCTCAATACCTATCACAATTCTCGTCGATCCCCCAAGTTTCTTCTTCGTCCCATATCAAACACAGAGGATCAGTCTACATGCAGAATCCTCAGCAATGCGAAGGGTGTTGCATAACGCGGCCCAGGGCATATCAGAAAAGCTACCGCACCTGCATGCAGTATCACGAACAGCATTCTCAGCTACAAACGTGGTTTCAACATTCAACCAGGCGGGGTATTATTCTACCGCATCGCTGCGGGTGCGGATATCGGGCATACAGTTGACAATTCCTGTTATTTCCGGATTAAATGGCTGCTTTCGGAGATGAAGTAGTGAAACATGCACTCCTCAGCGCCAATCGGGTTAGTGGATACCTTCACGTAGCCGCAATTGATTGGTCAGATTGCTCAACCATACAAGATGGGTGCGAGGATGAAGTTTGTAGCACGTCAGTCGTATGCACTCCAGCCATTTTCAGCACCGGCATAAAGTGACCTGCCATAGGCACATATACAGTATCCCGAACGTACGGGTACTGCCGCTCAGGAAGATCATTTCCAGTCTGCCTGTACCCCCTCTAGCAAACCTGTCCTCTATACGGCTGGTGCATGTGTACAGTACATGCCTGAATAAGCGCCGTAACTCCGGCTTTACTCTAGCCGGAAGTACTCCGAATGTGCAATCAACGCAACTGTGCTCTGTCTCCGGGGCTCGAAACCACACACTAAGCACACACTCTCTCCCATAGGTTGTTCGCCCATTATAGAAAAGATGTGTCGTATGAAAGCTGTTAATCAGGCCACAGAATCCACGACCCCTACGGTCGGCAAGCCGTGCAGGTGCAGGTGCTATTGCCTTCACCCGACTCGTATTGCGAAGCGACTTTAACCCATAGTTAGGTGTATAGATGCGTAGTTCATTGGCGAGCTCTCCCTTCATGGCATAATGGGGCGATTCGTTGACTAGTCGGCAATCAGCCCGGCTTTTCCGCTCCCTCGTCACGAACCATTGACATCATGTACACCACTTGCCCTGCAGAACCAGCTTCATCGAGAGATTGGCAAATGCACCACCGTATCAGTAGATATTCGTGGGCACGACACCTGCCGGGACCGCATTTAAATGCGTGCCTGGAGTACCTGTACATATTCGTACAGCCTGCAGAGGTTCATGCACGGCTTCAATTTTGAGGGTCCTCTCACACCCCAAGCGACCAACGCGGTGGATTCTAGTACCCGCTCAGACTGTTTCAATTTTTCCAACATGACGACAGATCAACTACCCTTAATATTAACGGTGTTGCGTGGTCCCCATCCGCTACAACTTTGGGCCATTCCACCCTTTAGTAGTTTCATATAACAAACGATTTAAATCCTTTTTTTGAGTGGTTAAACCGGTAGAGTGCCAAGCCCCTCATGTTAGGCATACAATCTACTTGTATACCCCCCAATGCCGATCTTCTTTATCTACAATGTACACCATGACCTTACTTAACTCTCCCCCTGAAAATGACCAACCTCCGCCAAGCGGTGAAGAAACCCCTCAAATATACTCGCCGCAGAGCTATTTTTGCCGGCCAGAGCACTGCAATGCACAGAGGGTGCAGGCACCAAAGCGGCCCCTGCGAGCGATTACAACCGGCAATTGTAGGCGGTCCCGGTTTAGAAAATATCCAATGTCATGGATTGCGATATGTCGGTATTCTCAACCAGCTTCTTGAACTCCTCAAAGCTTATCTTGAGGTCTCCGTCCTTGTCGGCCTCCATGATCGTCTTGTCCACGATCTGCTGCAATTGGGCGTCTTTGAGATTGTTCCCCACCATCATCTTAAGCACAATAAACAGCTCTCCGTTACTCAGGTACCCATCTCGGTCAATGTCATAAACCTTGAACGCGAACCGCAGCTTCTCGTCCTTGTGGCCCTTGGACGAAAACGCGCTGAGCCCCGTAATGAATTCCTCAAAATCAACAGACCCGTCCCCATCCAGGTCGAACAGGCTAATTAGCCGCGCAGCAAGCGGATTGCTCGCGACAGCGGGAATGCTCAGAAACTCCTCGCGGTCAATCGAGCCCGATCCGTCCTTGTCCAGCTTCATGAACCGCTTTAAAAGCCGGTCAACCTCTTCATGGTCGACTGGTGGGCGTTAGCTACTCTGCTGGGCTTTGGGATTGCCATGTTACTTACAGTTCGTCTCCTGGACGATCGAATCAGCTATTTGTGACGTGTTGGCTCCCATTTGTACGTGTTCTAGGGGTTGAGGATGTCATGAGGGTCAATTTATTGGGAGGGGTGCCGACATTGCGACATTGCGACATACAACATTGCGACATTGCGACAAAGTCGCCTAATATACCATGCAGTTAGTATCTATAACAGTTAGGAGGACGGCGCGCCTGGCTCGTCTGGCTCGACTCGCTCGAGCGCCAGGGCCTCTCGGCGGCCTCGGTCAACGTCCAAAAAGTTAAATATAATAATGGGCAGGATCATCATGCCGAATAAAAAGTAGAACGTGTAGCGAATGTTGTGCGTCTTGTCGGTGATGAGCCCTGTGATGGCCGGGCCAATGATCGAGGAGCCCTTGTCGGTGACGGCGAAGAGCGCAAAGAATGTCGTTTCCTTGCCGTTTGGAATGAGAATGGAGAACACAGACCGACACAGCGTGTTGAGCCCTCCAAGAGCAAACCCATACCACGCGGCCAGAATGAACATTTCCCATGGGTGCCGCAGTCCAATGGTCTCAAAGTAGAACCCGAGAATGCCATACAGAGGGATGACACTAGCCACGACAATGACAAAAATAATACCCATCACCGGGGACGGGGACTCAAAGTATCGATCGAGCCAGGGCTGAATGTATCGCGGGATCGTTATCGCGCCAGTCATGCCCGAGAAGACAACCAGAATGCCAATGACCGCCAGCGACGGCGCAGACATGTCCAATTCCGTCCTGGCAAACAATACTGCGGCGCTGTTAATAGTAGTCGCTGCATCAGACACCACAAACCATGCAGCAAGGAAGATAGCCACGTCCTTCATCTCCTTGGCCTCCCGGAAGGTCACAAACAGCGTCCGCCACCCAAACTTGACGTAGCTCCACACAACCCTCCACTTGGCAGCATTGGACTTGGGCTGAGCCCGTGGTGGCAATGGGGGCCCCGGTCGCGATTCCAGGAGCGCCGCAATGGGCGCTTGGAAGATGAGCCACCACATGCCCACCCCGAAAATGGCCGTCTTGAGGCTATCAGTAGTCGACCCACTCGCCTTGATGACAATCATTGTGGCAATTTGGACCAACAATGCCGCCAGGTACCCGAATGCTACGCCAGTGCCGCTAACTTTGCCACTGAGCCGTGCTCGCTCCGCGTCTCGATCCTTTGGCAGCAACGCGCTCTCCTCAGAGCCATTGGCCTCGGGGTCACCGGCCCCGAGCACGTCTGGATGGTTATTAACCAGTACCGGGAGGTAGGCGTTGCCACAGACCGATACGGCGCCAAACGCCGCGTTGGAAATGACCGCCAGAGCGGACGCAAAGTAGTACCGCTTCGAGCTCACGAACCAAAACATGCTAGTGGATACCGACCCAATGATGGCAAACACTATAAGAAGCTTTTTACGGAATTTGCCCCGGTCTGCGGCTCCGCTCATGGAGATGACCACTAAGGTCTGCACCAGGACACTGAGGGAAAAGGTATACAGAGCGAGACTGGAGGTATCAATGTAGGTACCAAAGAAGTTAACTACGCACTTGGATGGGGCGGGTCCTGGGAAGGGCTCCGATGGAGGGATCTGGGTCTCTGAGAGACAGGGGATCGAGTGGTCGTGGACCTTGACTCCGTTCTCACGGGCCATTTGTTCGAGCAGAATTGGCACATAGGTGCCTACAGCAGAGACGATAAACGGCTCGCATGCCCAGGCATAGAAATACCAGCCCCAAAGCTCGGATTGCTTCGTGGGCGTCATCTTATCGCTTAATTTTCGGTATTTCTGCCCCGCTATCTCATCGTCTTGCCCCTTTATCCACATTATAAAATAGACCTTTTTAACTCGATTAATTCGACTATGTTTGTTAAATTAACAGAGTTTATGCTAATTTAGCGAGATCTATGCAAGCCATCTCGGCAATGCCATACACTTACCATGTAGCCCATGGGCTGGGTTTAAGTATTATCAGCTGATTGACGAGTTGGTATTTCAGGGATTGTATATAACTGGGCGGTCCTGTTCCGAAATTGGCGACTATTACAAGAACAATAGCTACGTACAATACCATTGGTGACTTCAAGTAGCAATTTATTCCAATGGGTTGCTCTTGGTAATGCGATAGCTATTCCTAGGAGATACAACGTATAACTCTGTTCTTGCGATGAATCCTTACCGCTATCCGGGGCCAGTGACGCAGATCAACGATTTATCGTTTAATACTCGACTAAAATCTCTCTACTACGACTATTACTCCACTATCAGTCGACAACTAGAGAATTAAACGATCACTCGTATCCAGTTGCTATACCGCTACTCATATCGTACCGTAGTTGCCTTTTCATATGGGGTGGAGATAATACTGGTCAGCCGTGCGTGAAAATAACCTCGGACCGAAGGGTGGAGGAGAGACGGATAAGATAGGTGAACGCCGAAGAGGAGCCGACCTCTCACCTCGACAACCACTTGGAAACATAAAGATGGAGCTTGTAGAGGCAGTAAACCGGGTGTTAAACGACCCAAAGTATCATGATGTTCTGTCTATTATTAAAGGCACTCGTAACGGCGTTTGGTATGGCGCAAAGCTGCGGTTTTGCCATGCGCTAGTCATGTCAGTGCTGTTTAGATCTGGGCCGTAAGTTGTAGAAACCGATATCACGAAAGAACTAACCGGGCGAAAGACTCAAATCTCGATGGGCTGGTATCATCAAGAACACTAAGCAGCATGCCAAAGCTCTGGGCACGTTTGTGTTCATTTACAAGACGGTCATCGTCCTGCTTAAGCATTTGCGACAGAACAAAATGTCCATCAAGACCCAGATCCAGACCAAGTCAAATGCATTGGATCCGTTTGTGGCTGGCCTTATTGGCGGTTATTGGGTCTACGGCCGGAACTCCAAGAGTGCGGCCCTCTCCACAATTAACCAGCAAATGGTGCTCTATGTGTTCTCACGGGTAGTGCTGGGGCTGGGCAAGAAACTGCTCGAGATGACGAGTCCGACTGCGCAGCAGCGGTCCAAGGCTTCTCAGTACTCGTGGGTCGCACTTTCAACTCTATCATGGGCATTCGTCATGACTCTGTTTAGAACTGACGCCGAACTCCTCCAGTCCAGCATGCTGCATTCTATGAAGTACTTGTACATTGATTCCGAGTCCTGGAGCTCCTTGTATGACTTTGCTTTCAACTAAGCTGCCTTTTTTATTTCTGTAATGATGTATAGACGACGTTTTTGCCAATAGACACCCAGCTAACTTCATCTCCACTCCTATCCCCTCCAGGTCTAGGCGCTGTAGTTGAAATAATACCCTGTATCGATCATCGTGTAGGATTATGATACGGCAATTAAATAATTCCTGTATGCGCCAACGCGTATGTCATTGTCAGTTACTTTTAATTCCTTCAAAATGTCATGTAATTTTGCATGCATCGTAGCGATCCTTGCAGGTGTAACGACTGTGCGTGGAGATCACGAGAATAGCCGCAATTTAGCCCCAGTTTTTCCGCCTCGTATGTTGCTGAGGTTCCACTATGGCGTTATCTGCACAAGACCGAATTGAGCCGGTCGCGGGGGAATGGGGTTTCCTGATCGGTGGAGATGACAATGCCTCGCATACAATTGTAGACGGTTGGAATATATTGGTCAGTTCATCCTTGGAACGGTTAACAGTGCTATTAAGTGACAGATTGACTTAAAGTCTATTGGAATTTATGGTGATAAATGTGCCTAGCAACAGGAGTTGAAGAACCGCTAGCCAGGTAACATTACTACCACGGTACTATAGTATGTATTGCAAACGAGATACAGTATCTTCAACACTTTCAACGTTGAACGCAAAATGCCGGTAGATAATCTGGACACCGATTGTAACTTTCGCTACTATACCGGTAGTATTGTATTGTAACCGGAGTAACACGTTCGTATACCATTGAGTATAGATAAAAGTTTTGTATTGCAAGATTAGGGATAGATAACAACTTATAAATGTTAAGCTATTTTATGTACAAAAGAGTATTATGATCCTTCTCCGCAAAAAAAAAAAAAATAAAAAAAAAGAGAGAAGAATCGGTATTCGAGAGTTATCAACGTTATTCCTTTAAAATCTTTTTTATAACCATCTTCTTTTTTTTCTCTTTTTTTTTCATAAATCATTAAAACAAAAACCAATCCCGGACTAAATTTCAAACTTTTTAGAGAGGAGGTCCGTTAACCTAGGCGGTCTCGGTTTTCTTGGGCACAAATGGGACGGCGGAGGCAGCGTTGAACACAAGCTTGTTGCCGTCCCTCTTGTCCTCCTCTTCAGTCTCAGCAGGCAGCTGCTGCAGTTGCTGTTGTTGCTGCTGCTGCTGCTGCTGCTGCTGCTGGAACTGCAAAACCTCCTCATCACTGGTCTCTTCCTTGCCAGAGTCCATTCGGTCATCAACTGGCAAGACCCAAGCCTGCCAGTTGTGTCGGGGACGAAGACGGTCACCAATGAGCTCAACGTTAGGAGCCCATCGGGAAGCCTCGGCGATCAGGCTAACGTCACCGTTGGTGAGCGCCTTCATTCGGCCAAAGTTGGCTATTATGCTAAGTGGGACAAGGCCCTTGGAGTTCATCTGTCGTCGCAAGTAAATGTCCTTGCACAGGTTCTCGACGGAAACATAGTACTCGAGCTGGCCAATGACCAGGCCGAGAGCGGCCTCATACTGGCCGGGTGGGGTAGACGCCGCATGCGCAGCGGCGGCAGCCGCCTGCATCATGTGAGGGCCGTACATAAACTCCTGAGCTGGCCAGAACCCACCCTTAAAGTGCGAGGGTCGTCGGCCGCCGTTGGTAAAGTTGTTCTGGTATCGGTTGTGGTGGAACCCATTGTTGTGGTGCAGAGAATTGTCGTGGTGGAATCGGTTGTTGCTCGAGAAGCGCTTGCTGCCCCCAAAAGTAGGCGTAGCGTTGCCCGAGACGGGGCTCTTCTTGACTGGCTTGGCACCAGCAGCAGCAGGGCCCGAGGTGGCGTTGGTAGCAGTAGGACCCGACTTGGCGGCCGGGGCCGCATTTGGTGCGGCTGGAGCCGCACCCGCCGCACCGGCCGCTGGAGGCTTGCCCGAGCTCTTGGCCCGGGCCGGAACAGAACCATTGGCGGTAGCCGCAGGCTTACCGCTCTGGCTTCGATGTGGCTTTCGATTAGACGCGCCCGACTTGCCCGAGCTCGATGGAGGAGCCCCTATTGGGCCAGAGTATGGCACCCACTTTTCCTTGCCTGACCGGCCCTTGACGGCAGGGCCACTATTACTGGACCCATCGGTCTTCTTCTCATCCGGCTTGGGCCAGTTGGACGGATCGAGCGGCTTACCCGACTTGTCGGCAGAACCCCGTCTTGACGAGGGCTTGGCTGGAGCAGCCGCAGCCGCAGGGGATCCGGTACTCTTGGCCATCCACGGGTTAACGGCCGGGACTGGGGCCGGGGTCAGCGCCACCGGAGCGGGCTTGGGTTGTGTCTCCTTGGCCTCCTTATCCTTGGTCTCTTTAGTCTCCTTGGCGGCCTCCTTGGGCTCCTTGGGGGCCTCCTTGGGCTCTGGGGCCGTCTCCTGAGCCTCCGCTTCCACCGCAACCGCGGCAGCGGCAGCGGCAATCACTGGCTCAGTCTCCTTAGCGGCCGTTGATCCAGCAGCAGTAGCGTAGGAGATGGCAGGGGTGTTTGATGTAGACGATGATGCAGAAGACATTGTTTAACGATCTATGCAAAAAGGGAAGAATAAAATGCTTTCTCAGGTATAGTTAACAAAAAAAAGGTTTTTAAGGCGCTCTAGAGAAACAACGCTTCAAAAGAGTCGAATCCAGGTCTAGTTTGTCAACGAGATTAGACGTAAGGGGTGATTTTTCAGACCTAGAAAAACCAAACGCTTCACCGGAGGGGGAATTCTTTTACACGCCTATGTATATTAACCTCTTCCGTAGGCCGAGAGTATTCTTTTCTGCTGTACCTGTCGGGTAACTCGATTACAAGCGGGTGTATTGCAAAGGGCAGTGAGAGGGGGGGGAAAAAATTTATTTGAAAAAAAAAAACAGGAGCGCTGGGGTGCGTGTAGGACTAGGCGATGTATTGGAGGGGGGAGGAGTGCTCCCAATTCAATGCTGAGGATTACTTACGGGTATGTATTTCGTGGAACCGCTGCGCGCAACGGTAGCAGCGGGTGTGGGTAGGAGCCATGCAAAATTTTTCGCCCAGACACTCGGGGCGCAAAGGGTTGCGAATTGTGCGAGTTTTAGGGGTCTTGGGGACTTGGATGGCCAGGAACGGCAGGTGGAAGGAATGGGTCGGCTTTGGTCTGGCCCAGGGTAGAGGTTGAGGGTGGGGAGGGATGGTGCGGCTGTAACGGGATGTGACGGGCTATTTGCGCATGAACGGTGTTAAATTAATTAACGTAACGGGACGTGGTGTGGGGCGCGCGCCAGCATTGGGAGGTCGGCGTCGGCGCCGATGGTTACGCAGGGTGTAGGTCCATGCGATTGGACCAATCTGAGGACCAATAGCGATAGTATAGTGTATATAGTATTATCGGATCAATAGGATTACTTTAAGCTGGGAGGACTTGAAGTATACGATACAGTATTAATACCAAGTACAAGTATTAAAGTGTACGAGTATTCCAAGTATTAAAGAGTACGAGTATTCCAAGTACCAGTAAAGTATACGAGTATTCCAAGTACTAACGGATCACCATTCATCCGAGTACTGTGCCGAAACTCTCGTACCATAGATTTAGATCACTACGAGTATTTCGTAAACAACCATGAAGCCAAGTATAAGAGCACTTGCGACGAGACGTAAGATCAGGCCCGTAAGCCCCATCTTGCCCCCACTGCCCCTCTACCGCCGTGTTCTTCGGGCCCACCGACACTGTCTGCCCGCTGATCTGCGTAAACTCGGCGACGACTACGTCAAGACGGAGTTCAAACTCCACAAAAACCTCGACAACCCGCTCCACATTGTGGGCTTCCTCTCCTCGTGGCAAAACTACGCCGAACAGCTCGAGAAGGACAACTGGCGCCACGAGTCGCTCGATATGCAAAAAATCGCCGCCATGTCCGACGACCAGATCGTCCAGCTCTACGAACTAATGCAGGCCGCCAAGTCCGCACCTTCCGAGTACGAGTAATAGCCCACCCGTTTGTACATATTAACGAATCCTAATCACCAACCCCCCGCGGAGGGTATACCGCATCTTCCGTGCCCATAAACACCCCATCGGGGAACTCGAATGCCGAGATTCCCCAGTTCACTTGTATATATAAGCAATGGACCCCCCGCGGAGGGTCATTACGTATGTACGCTATAACAGAACCAACCCTTCACCGGGGCATTGAGGCCCTTGGCATAGCCTGGGGTTCCGAGACGTTGAGGGGTAGCTTAGGCTAAATTGGCTGCAGCGCCGTTACCAACCGTTACCAACCGTTACCAACCGTTACGAACCGTAACCGTCACCAATGCCCAAATACCCACCAAATACCCACCAAATGGCTCCAAAAAAACCCCAGGAAGCTCGAGTGCCCTTAGATGGACCTGTACGTCAAATCCCATCGCTCAGTAACCCCCGTAGGCTGCAAAAGACCCGCTTGATTCGACCCACAGGTGGAAAATTGTGCGGGAATTTATCCGAGATGCGCGATTCTTCCACACCCCACGCCCCGATCACCCCACGCCTTGCCCAAAAACCATTGAAAAAGGGCCACGGATCCACCATCTTTGACCAACTTTCAACCACAATTGGCTCTGTGAAAAATGTCTGCTCAATTCATCCCCCGTGCCGCTGCCATCTCCTCCCTCAAGACCCCTGATGGGAAGGAGCTCGCGCTCAAGTTCAACAAGGAGGACAACTACTTGCAGCCCAACCCATGCTTTGGCGCGTCCATTGGCCGAGTCGCGAACCGAATCTGGGGCGACATTACCGTCGGCGGCGAGAAGTATGCTCTTGCGGTGAACCAGCAGCCTAACATTACTCTCCACGGTGGCCTTACTGGCTGGCACAAGCACACGTGGGAGGGCCCAGTCGAGGTGACCCGAGCGGACGGCAAGAAGTCCACCGTGTTCACCTTCCTCTCCCCCCACCTTGACAATGGTTTCCCGGGTGAGGTTCTTGCCAAGGCCATCTACACCCAGTATACCACCGAGGACGGCAAGTTTGTGCTCGAGTGTGACTACGAGGCCCAGATTACTGACAACTCGCCGGTCGACGAGACGGTCATCACCATGACCAACCACTGCTACTTCAACCCATCTGACGACCCATTGAGCACTGAGGGCGTCAAGTTCAAGTCCTACTCCAACCAGTGGATCGAGAAGGACGCCAATGGTGTGCCAACCGGCCAGCTCAAGCCATTCCCACTCATCCCAGAGGACCTTTCCTGGATCACCTTCACCAAGGATGGTCCAAAGATTGACGACTGCTTCGCCATCCAGGACCTTTCCGACTTTAAGGAGATGGACACCCGATCCCACACCGTGCGAACCTGCGCCCACATGTACCACCCGGGCACTAAGCAGCACCTGGAGATCGCCTCCACTGAGCCGGTGTTCCAGATCTACACTGGTGATATGATCGACGTGCCTAAGTACGACGGCGAGCCTCACGAGTTCCCTGGCCGATCCGGTATCGCCATTGAGCCGTCGCGACCAACCAACGCCCCAATGATCGACCAATGGCGACCATGGGTCACCCTTAAGAAGGGCGATGTGTTTGGCTCCAAGATTGTCTACACCGCCTACTCTGAGTAATGTGCTATGAATATTATGACTATATGATGCTGTATGTGAGGGCCACCCCTCGAGCTCTTGCTCTTTGTCGCAATGTCGCAATGTCGGCTTATTGTAAAATGAATTAGTTAGTGAAGCGCGAGTTGTGGGGCGCCAGGACGCGTCGCGAAATTTCGCCCCAAAACGGAAATCAAAGTGGTTCGACGCACCAACGCGTTTTGATACGCCATGCCCAGGACAAATATCAGTTTACAAGAGCTCGGGGCGGTCTCCCCGCTGACGCGACGGGCCGGGTGGATCGTAGTACCCGACTTCTCCAAAGTAGACCAGCTGGAGACGCGGTTCCGGGTCGTCTTGACCCCGCCAGACGCGTCCGAGGACCACGAATCAACCCCCCCGAGACTCGTCGACTCGGATACCCCCCAGGGAGTGCTGGAGTCTAAATACTTTGAAAGCCTCTACGCTTCTAAGCACACCTCTCTTGCATACTTTGCCAAAAGCACCCTGGCCAAGCTACGGGCCCTGTGTAAAGACCACTGTGCGACTAAACGGGACTACGTCCAACAGCTGTGCCAGGTGCTGGGGGGCGGCATTTACAAAGACATTAACCTTCTTGATGCCAAGTATGACCCCGAAGCAATGCGAGGATTTGTAGAAAACCGCCGAGGATTCCCTGCAGCCGTGACTAGCGAGCTCGAAAAGTGGTACCTCGGACAGTGGAAAAAAGGATCGCGCGTGGAAGAGATACCCAGTGCTTTGGAGGAACTCAAGCTACGCGAGATCCAATTGCAGGTTATTCTACTGTTGGAACTCATCTCGATCGAGCAATTGGTTAAACGCGATAAGCCCCCGACCCCAGCGCCAAAACGTCCCGTCATATCCCTAGTTCGGCAGAAGAAGCGCAATAGCGAGCCATCCAACCCTCCCCCCGTAAAGGATATATCCCCTGACACAATGGCAGACCTCATGTTCGACCGACTATGTATCTGGCAGGTACTGGATGAGCCTGCAAAGAACGCAGACCCCATTCGCGAGTTTTGTATGCAGGTACTCGTGCCGTATTTTGGAAACAAACTGCCAACCCGAATCACCGAAATGACCAAGAGGGCTAGTGGGTCGAGGGCTCGGCTTCCAAAGCCGTCTGGCCCCGGAGAAAGCGTAAAGAAGAAGACGGCAGCCCTCGCAAAGAGTACGCCCAGTGAGGATTCTACACCACAAAAGGCCGTGAGGCAAATGTCTCGAGGCGGTCTCCTAGTATCGGCGAAGACTCAACAGCGAAGGCAGGTGGAGATGACCAGCAGCATTAAACGAAACCAACCAACTGCCGAGGACCTTGCTGCAGCAATTAGATCGGTAGCCAAACCCAACCGAGACTCGGCGGTCCAGGAATACGACGATTCGCGCAAAATGATGTCCTTCGTTGGAGCGAGAAAGAGAAATACCTCTGGAGTGCGCAAATACGCCACCACGACGGCAATTGCCAAACAACCCAAGAAGCCCGTGGTGCAGGTCCATGGCGGGGTAGCAATGACGCCGTGCAAGAAACGTATCCAATCGGACTCGGTGACCCCGTCCAAGAAGCATAGAGTGGATGAGTCCCCAGTGAATATCTCGACCCCGACCCACGACCGCGTCGCCATCTCGTCCTCCCCAGTAAAGGTCTCTTTCCACGATAGAATAAGGAGACTAGGGAGCCACCACGACGATACTGACGACGACAATGACATTTGACGATTATGATTTATGATAGACTAATGATAATGATGACCATTCAACCTATAAATAAATACCAATTATCCCAAGTCACGGTCCTCTGGAGCATGATAGGGTACTTTGAGTATCTCAAATATCTTCATTTCATCCCCGCTTTCTATAAGGTCCCCCTCTGTGGGCACCCACGACGGCTCTTCATTGGTAGGCCGGCGGAAGAGACCCTTTTCGCTGAGGCGCATGCCCATAACCTTTCGCGCATAAAGCCTCAGTGTTCGGTTAAACATGCCACTTCCCGTGTAATGCAAGTATGCCGCGCCACGCTCATTCCAAGGGATGAGGAAGAAGTCAATACGTCTCCATAGATTGGGTTCTTCAGGGATCTCGCTAGCTCCGTACCATTTTTGATCCAGAGACAAAAAGCTCGCTTCTGTGAGCCGTGCTTTGATAAACCCTTGTAACTGGAGCTTTTTAACGAGCCGATTGCGTATATCGCATAGGATATCCGAGTCCTTCTCGTCTTTTTTGATAATCGCAATATCTATATCTCCACAACTCGGCCTCTTGCGCCGGTACGATCCCATGATGACCATCTCCGCCTCAGGGTCAATTTCAGCGAGCGCTTGCTTCACCACCAGGCCGTGCTTGGTGACAATGTCGTGGGGGATGCGCCGATTGAAATCATCACACCGCAATATGCCAATTTTTTGCGAGCTCGTCAAGAACGGCTTGGCCTCATCAGCGTTTAGCACATCTTTAAACGTCTCAAATCGATACTCCTTGACCCATTTCCGCGCAGTTGCAGGACCAACCCCATGAACCTTCATAAACATCTCCATCGAGTCGATGCCGCCAACTCGTCTCATGATATCCCACCGGCGCAAGTGCCCAGTTTCTGCAATCTCCCCGACTCGTTCGGCCAAGCCCTTGGTTATACCCGCAGCAGTGGCTTCTTCGAACGACCCTAGTGGCTTATTGTGGCGCTTTATCACACTAATGGCTTTTCTATACGCATTGGCCCGGTGCGGCTCACCGCAAATTGAATACTGGTGTTCCATTGCGCTGAAAATGGCCAGAACACTCTGATTAGGCGCACCATCGCCTTCTCTGGAAGAAACGTCAAAGATCTTGTCCTCAATCACATCACTGGTCAAATCTTTATCCCCACCCACTTTGTCATCTTTTGACAATAGCCCTACTGTATACTGGGCCATCTGAGTGACTTTAAATAGTACTGAAAACTTATCCACTGGCTGGCTCGATGGTTGGCGCTCGCACTGCGATGGCTTCTCCGCGGGATTGACTTGAGGGGCAATCAGCTGGCTCGCCTCCTCGATAGCAGATTCTCGCTTCACCGTAAAGTCATCCGTGTTTAGCAGTTTCCCATGGTCAATTGAATTCACTACCCAGGTTTCCTTTACGACGGCAATGCTATCAATATCTTGCTGTTTCGTGTACTCAGAGACTTTTTCAAGAGTCCAGTCTCTTGTCACGATAACATGAGTAACATGCTCGGACATTTCACTCTCTATCTGTGCCCCTTGGTTTCCCCATGCCTTGATCTTGTGTTTGATAACACGGCTCTTTTGGTCTCCGGGGACGAGGAGGAACACTAGGCCGTCAAGGACTTTGTCGGTTCGGCGCCGTTTCGCAGGCGGCACATTTTTCGGGGCCTCTGGAGAGCGTAATATGTTGTCCTGAGAGGTGTAGAACTCTTCAAAGCTCTCCTGGCTGTGCCCGTGCTTCATTTCACCGGAGCGATCTACCAAAGGTTATGGTTAATTCTTGTATACCCACCAATACAAACAGACATTAAGTACGGCTGTAACCACTGTAACAAAAGATTTGGTTACGCACTCCCAACATTGTAAAGCAGAAATCATTATCCTAGATACGCTCAATTGCTAGAGTTTCCGTCTTAGTTTTTTGCGGGTGAACTTGGACAACTATCTGTAACAGATGGGCTCTTTGGCGGTGGGGGTATCTTCGTCATGGACCGATGGTTATCCACCCAGTTGCTCCAATTCCAGTCGACAAAAGATTCAGATTCCATGAGCTGTAGGTCGTTTTCTGTAAATTGCTGGAGAAGCTTGGCGACGGCGCTTTTTCCGTCGTGTACAAGGCTTTGGACGTTCAAACTAACGAGCATGTCGCTGTGAAGGTGATTCGAAAACAGGATCTCAGTTCCTCGCAGGTAAGTTTACAACCCTCCCCCTTTTCTATTCTGGTTCTCTGTGATCTCCACCCATCTACTCCTTTTCCCCCTTTACAAGAAAAGAACCCCCAATATTTTGCGTGAAACGAATGCCAACCGAACAATGCTTTTTTAGAACGAACGCCATCTTGGAACCAAGGCAAAGAAGGAACAACATATGATACAGGTGGGGAATCATGATTAAAGAAATAACTGCGGTAGAATCAGTTTGAACTAACCGGGGATTATAGCGAGCGACGTAAGAAGAACCAACAGCAAATGCAGCAGCCTCCTCAGCCGCAACAATTGGCCCAATAAGTTATTATAGGATTTTATTTATATGCGTATAATACTATTTATCTTTTTTTCTCTCATCTCCCGCAGGTGGTTCCTTGGCACCTAGTATCGTGGACTCTGTGCGGAGACGTATTGTATACCAAATGAAAACTTAACCGGTAACCAAGGGTTAATGATATGGAGACTAATAAGTGTAGAAATTCAATAATACTGGGTAGATTACAATAATAAATTCGACGCTGCCCTCAAATAAACTGTTGGTCTTTCAAACCCCCTGAAAATGTATAAAAAACATAACGCGTTCAGCGGATAATAACCCATCTTTGCGGATAAGGCTAACGACGGACCCATGTAGTATATGCGGCAAGACATGATCGACCACAACGTTATACATGTGTACGAGTACGCGTAGAGAGTGTGAAGTACCACGAGCCCGCGTACCCAGGCGTATAGCCCTTGATTCATATGTTTACACCCCGCTTGCTTTCTCCGACGCCTGATTGGGCAAAATAGGTGCTTAAAAAAGATTGGCTTTCAAAAGTTCTCAGCACAATGCAATGCGGGCAGTGTGGGCGGCCCGTCTATCCTTGGATTGCATAGACCGCTCGGGCCTATGCAGCGATCTCGAATTTGTCTTACAATGGCAGCACCCAATCCTTTCAACCAATTGTCACTGACGAAAAGCTTATCATTTTCTTGGTCTACAGCTAAATACTCTGGATTTTTTTTTTGGATAAAATTATTTGTTAGCATGTTTCTTAGTTTAATTTTTCTTTTCAGTTTGCTTGAGCATTGCAAGATTCTTTGGATACCACATGTGACCCTTCAACGTTGAGTGAAAATAAGGGGGAGGAGAAGAGGAAGGCAAATTGTAGGGCCTCGTAAGCTGCAGCAAATAACGGCTGTTTCTGTCAATGCATCCGGATGTCTACGAGACGTTGATCTCGCATGCAATGGCTTGCCCGTTGGTACATTCCTTAACTATCAGGGGGCATCTTGGATCGCCCAGTTTTCATATCTCGAACCAAATGATATAAGCGATCCGGTTCAGAAATACTATCAACAACGGCTCGTCCACCACATCTACCAGGTATAGTTATGATGGTTATGAGCTTGGTCGCTTACTGTCATACATACAGGATAAAGTCGGATTTCAACTTCGCATTCCGTGGGGTAGAAATGCTATTAGAGAGACAGGGCCAGCCCCTCACCCTAGTGGCGGCAATATGTATAAATTGACACCTATTTCTCTATCTGGTGCATTCCCAATCGATTGCACGATAATGGTTTCCAAGCGCTCTATTCTTTCCCTTGCTCTTGCTGTTGTCAGCGTACTGGCCTGCGACCTGTCTCCCGGTGGTGAGGCTGTTAAGACAGATTTCAATAATGTCATTATCGGGAACCACATTCTGGATGTCCTGGTGTCCCGTTGGTCTGATTATCATTCTCCGGATTATGCCGCGGTAGCCATGGGGAACATCGTTGGAATGACCAGCGTAATTAATCAGGCAAACACTGATCTAGTTGCGCTCGATCCCTCTGAATGCGATATCGAGAACATTATCAGCCAGCTTGCCGAGTTGATCCCGGCTCTCACCGCTACCCTCAAGGCTTTCACTGACCTAAAAGAGAATTTCGCGTTCTATAATGGCCAAGAGCAACTTCTCCAAACGTCGTTGGGGAGGATGGTAGCCGCCATCATAGATCTGATCACCATCACTTATAGCAAATTCCAATGTGAGGTAGTTGGCCAGATATTTGGTGTGCTGGACGCCATTACTGGTGCCTCTGCTGCCATGCAGCAAGAATACAGTCTGGATATCACCCCTGCTCCAAGCAACCCTTGCGGCATTAATACTACGCCAACCTCTTCGGGTGCTACGCTGACCTCTTCAAGTGCCACTCCAACCTCTTCAAGTGATCTGCCATCCTCTTCAAGTGCCACTCCAACCTCTTCAAGTGCTACTCAAACCTCTTCAATTGCTCTTTCATCCTCCTCTAGTGCTACGTCGACCTCTTCGAGTACTCTTCAAACCTCTTCAAGTGCCACTCCAACCTCTTCGAGTGCTACACTGACCTCTTCAAGTGCTACTCAAACCTCTTCAAGTGCCACTCCAACCTCTTCGAGTGCTACACTGACCTCTTCAAGTGCCACTCCAACCTCTTCCAGTGATCTGCCATCCTC
>JAKTQL010002525.1:1482-39484 GCA_030558815.1 Blastobotrys malaysiensis
GCCGCAAGTAGGGAACATTCCCATTGATCTCGCGGTAGTGCGTACCCTTATCGTCGGCAGCGAAGACCTTTGCCCATGCTTTGCAAGCACGATGCTTGAACTTGCGTCGCTGTCGGATGTTCCTCCTCCGAATGCATCGGTATTTTTTTTTTTTTTTTTAACTGTACTGTTGAACTGAAATCAATTATAGTCCTATAAGCGGCCTTCGCCAGAGGACCCAATATAAAATACATAATAGTAATCCAATATAACAATAGTAATCCGTTTCATATCAACTTGAGTCCACCCAAATTATCGCATTCGCGCCGTGGGGATTTGCTACCCCCCGTAGCTCCCGGGAAACACTTCCTTCGCAGGATTTAAAACCGAGAACCTTCCGATGGTATGGAGTTGACATTAATCTCTCTTGGTGTGCCTTTTAATGGCGTGGAAGCGTCGGGCTCTTCGAAATGAATTGAGCCGTCTGCTTGAGTCCGTCCTTGGTACCTAATAATGTTTTTAGGTCAAATGTCGCGCTGGCTTCTAGAAGAAGCGGATGTCGCGCTGGCTTCTAGAAGAAGCGGTTTTTTTTTTTAATCTTTTAATCCCGCGTAATTCGCGGGATTTTTGCTCTGAATTATACTTCAAATATGTCCTTTCGTACAATTTGGCAGCAATTCGTTGGTTCAATGGTCTAGTCGGTTATGGCGTCTGCTTTACACGCAGAAAGTCCCCAGTTCGATCCTGGGTTGAATCAAACACTTTGTTTTTTATAAATTTCAGAATTTTAACTTCGACCAAAATAACGTTAATTGAACTATCTATATAGCGCTATAGTTGCATGCAATTATATACCACGTTACGGTATAATATTGATTAATTGATATATTAATGGTACTCTCACATGCATGTCGACCGATCGATCAATCTCCCATGCGCATGTATATGCATTAATTCATTTCAATTGGATATAGAATTAATATTAATTAATGCTAATCATTACGGTAATACATGCCAATTGAAGACCAGCTATATATACCACAAAATAAACCACGTGGATATATCATCGACGCTCTTCCGTTACTGGGGGGTGGGGTACCGATAGGTCACGATCGAGCTCTGAGAACTTCCAAATGGTGGGATGAGATTAAGTGGAAGACTATAACTCGATTACACACAATGCCTCTCAACAAATTGAGCCTTGCAGCACAGGCATACCTTGCCAATACCTTCGTTCTTGCCGAAAACAATCTAATTCTTCCCATGCTATCCCGACACTAAAACTATGCAACAGATAATGGACGTTGTATAGGTCAACCTTGGCAATGGAAACAAAAGACTACCGACTTCAAAAAATATCTACCACACCATCTACAAATAGGATTAATACATGTTATTGAGGAATTTACAACAATTTAGGACTTTACCAACAAATTGCATTCGTGTTGAGGATTGATGTTGATTGATACTAACCTTTTTTAGTGAGGACGGATCCTATGTTGTCCATGGTCAAAAACTATTTGCAATCACTGCAATATGGTGTGAAGCATATCCACGAGACACTTCCGAAAGTTATTACCGTAAGACGTCTTGAACAAGTTGGTCTTGGATCATGGAATTAGAAACAATACTCCCATACCAGTGCTAAGAGAATAGCAATCATCCTCCGAGATCCATGCTTTTTAGGAATCTATTTCTCAACACGCAATATCTTCTCAAGTACAACTACAACACCATAAAACAAATGGCAGTGCTTACAGTGTGTTTGGTTCCCTATATGAGGGTATCCACCACCCAAAATACTATCCGAACTGGGTTGGTATTCTTCCATGTTTCAGACAAGGAAACATTGGCAATATCGAACTGAACGCTAAACTGCACCACTCTTCCCGGCTTGCTCAATATTCTGGCCAGAACAAGATGAGATTATTTTGCGAGAACTGGATATCCCCGCCGAGCCATCACATTCACTGGGACAACCAAAGGGAAAGCACATATTGAAGGGCACATTATCCCTAATTGGAATCCCACATTGCTTCTCACAACTATTAACAACTCTATGGCCTTCGCTACAGAAATACCGAAGATGGCACCCGACAGTGACTGGAATACTAATTATTCCTCCTACATGCAATATCCTGCTTTGGGAAAATCAACAGAAACGACATGAGATGCGATATGAATTTCCCATCACATAAATGTGTCGTATGCAGAAACGAAGACAGTAGAATATGCCACCGACACCTCAATTGTCCTCTAGCTATACGAACCATGTGGAGTGATCCAATAACAATCAACCAAATAATGGGGGTAATCATTAGTCGACCAACAGATGGAATACCGGCAGCCAAGATCATTTACGCATTGGATATATTTCATCGCGTTTTCCGATACCATCTACCTGACCGATGGACCATCAGGCATCGATGAATAAAATGCGGGTACTGTCCCTGCCGGTAATTTGTCATTAAGGAATTTCTAGACTTCGGGAGTACCAGCTTTAAGTTTGACATAAATATTCCCTGATAGAACCCATGAGGATAAAGGCAGTACAATTGTAACCGCGTTCAACAACTCGGCCATAGATCAAGAGGAGCCGTGCACATTTAACGCCCGTTTCAATACCAGGAATTAGGATACACTATCTAACGAGATGTGCTAATTGACCTGTGATTTAAAATGCTGCTTGCGAGTCGACCCGTCTCTATCAGTAGACTGTTGGCTTAGTCGCCCGACTGAATGCCACGAGAGGCACAGCTGAAGTACACTTTACATATTTTCTCCAAATGTTCCATTATATTTTTGAACATATGCTACTGAAAAGCGATATTTTTGGGGCCAAGAACCGGCAGCTTACCACCAGGGATATACCAGGGTACTATAGGTCAATCGGTACGGCAAACGCGCGTTCTGGCCCTCCTTGACGTTGCCGATACGATTCAATGCACACACGCTCTCCGTAAATCACGTTGGTTCCTAAAATCGCCACCAAAGCGGTAGCCATTATCCTAGTCAATGTATAACCGTTGTAAATTACACCTGGTGATATGTGACGGGGTGTGTTGCGCCCCGACGGAATATCCTAGTTTGGCCTTACATCACGTCGAGGCTGCAATCCGCCCCAAGGAATAAGAACATCGTACGATATCCACTTGCCTATACATAGGGGATTAAAATGCAACCTGCATGACAACCGCCTGTTGAAGAAGGCTCCATCCAGTGAAGTAGTGATTGCGTTTGGCAGCGGGACTGTCAATATGGGGAATTTGGGGAAAGGGGAGGGTAATGGTTCAGACTCTATCCACCGGTATTGATACAGTACAGGTTTCCATTGTTTGTTACACATCGCATGTAGCAACACGTATTAATGTGTCAAAAGAGATGCCAATAATGTACTTTTAGGTACTATTCGTACAGTACAGTATGTTGTACCGGGGCATTCTCTCTGCAGTCATAGCAAAACCACTGCACCCCGGACCTATAAGCCTGTAAAAGGCCTCAGTCACGATTAGACGCAGTAGAAGTGTCATTTTGCAGCCGGGATGTCTGCCAAGGCGTCCAGATTTGTGACGATCGTCCAGACCCGGGGTTGTACGGACGACCTAGGGCGAGGTTGTCGACTAGAAAGAAGAGTACGTACGTACTGTAGCCTTTGGAACAGTCGTGACTCACGGCGAGAGTAGCGAGCAAAGACAGTCATTGTATTTCTGTGTCAGCGTGCTATATAAATCATTGTGGTACGAACTTAGTAGTCATATCAGAAAGACATTGGTTCAGGACCCTTCTGGCCTCCAGCCGTGTCTCGCCATTGTTTTATAGGGCCAAGTGCCGTATGTCGGTATTTTGAGTACAGCACGATAGGAGCATCGCCATGACATGTGTTAGATCCAATCAATTTGGCTTACATATTATGCGCAGTCGTGATGTATATTCATGTCGTGGTTATTTAGGGATATCCGATAAAGTGCTCAATATGTACTACTGAGCGCCTACTGTAAGAACAATTGGATTACACTATAAATTATAGTGCAAAATTACCGTGAAACCAGCCATTCCGCATAAAATACTGTAGTCCTGTTACAAGTGTCGGTAGTTGAAAGTCTAAAGAGCGTGAAATCTCGTGAAATCTCGTGAAATCTCGGTACTGTATTTGATTCGCGCTCCACGCAAGTTGCAGGATAAATAATACACTTGGCGTGTTCAATGGACTACAGGCGTAACAGCCGTAATTACACTGCAGCTGCTATAATTCCGACCAATGACACTGTACGATTCTACGTGTTCCGGCGGGTGATGAGGTATCAATACCGAGCAAACATAAAAAAGGTGTACGGCTCCGATGCACTGATCGTGCCCACCCGGCGCGTCAGACCCTGAGTGCACAGATCCACGGAGGGTGTGGTTGCATCTGGAGTTTGGCATCCTGTGGGTCGGCGGAGTAGTTGGACCGCGTATTACCGTACATCGCATGTGCAGGCACACGGTGTACCATTGTGTCTGCGACCCCGATACACACACCCACTGCGGTCCTGTAATACTTTTTCTCATGGCCATTTGCTTGCTCGGCAGCTGGTAGGGCACATGTATTCTCCCACAGTGTCCTGTGAAGAGCGGCGTGTGGGGCCACTGCGGATGCAATGTACTGTATTTCCAATGACACACACGAGCCTCTGCGATATCAGTTTCCAGTCGCCGCGGCTACGCGGACCGCGTCTGTGGACACCGACCCAGGTGTGGGCGTGGGTTTACAACCTGGAGACAGGATATTGTATAGTATCATTGGGGAACGAAGGATATTACATGTACATATATATTATGCCGACAATATTATCAAAGTAGTGTATATATTTCCGGAACACTCTTCATGTCGTTTGAAAAGTGTACCGATGTACAGGACATATACAGCTGCTACACATGCCATGTAGGATGGGTATATTGTGGATTTAATTTGTTTTTTGATGTATTTTTACGTGCATTCAATTTGACTGCCCTATTTCTTTCCATGTAACCTAGTGGTTTATTTTTTTTTTTTTTGGCCCTCGCTCAAAGGACAGCGTGGACTACCCCTGTCGCTATATAGTCCATGGGGAACCGTTTCCCGCACCGCCAACAAAGTGAATACAACCTTCAAACTCAAACCCGACCCTAATCAAAAGGAGTCCGTGCGCCATCTTAATCGCCCTGCCCTGGAGAGATTACCCCAGCCACAGTATAATAAACCCCCCAGGGGAAATTATCTACCGAAGAGAGAGAGAGCGTGTTGAAAGCAAAATTTGTCCATCCCGCTGCTGTCTCATTGGCTGTTCTGCATTTTGTGTCACTCCGTCCACGAAGGAAGCGTGTGTGTGTTACGGCTGCGATTTGTATAGTGTACGTATATATAACTACGCTGTAACTGCTGCTACCCAGAGGTGTGTAGTATACCCTGTGTAAGTACGTGTTTGAGTCGGAGCAGCTTTACCCTCTTCGTTTTCCCCCACCCGTAAGGCTTTGACGGGACGGCTATTTGCAACCTTTTCCCTCTCTTGCCTTTTCTTTCCCCCCTTAAAAGCCATCAGGGACCTGCTTGTTTGCGAGACTCCACCTCATACTGCCTCGCATTAGTACTGCCACGCGGTGAATTTTTTTCTCCCTAGAGCTATACAGCGCATTTTTAGGGGGCTACTCACCAACGCCCACTGGCACTAATTTTTCGGCCTTGGTTTTTCGAAAGGTGGAACGATCCCCCTTTTCATGGACCAATCGACCCTGACCAAAATATTCGGCTGTTACAATATCCAGGAGGTATTGGAGTATACAAAGGTATACCATCAATCGAATAATATTAAGGGAATTTCCAGAGTTCTCCCCACCCCTTGCGAACCCTACTCATTGGCGGAGTGAACAAGGCTGTCCGCCATTTTGGTTATTTTATTTGATACCGCACATCCCCGGACTGTTGGCGAATTCGTTAACCTCTTCCTGACCAGGTATCTTCATGTCTGGAAGCAGTAGCAGGAGCCGGTCTAGCGTCAACCTCCAATCGTCTCTCCATTCCTTTAGAATCTCTGACGCTTTCCAGTCCAATCAGGAGCAGCCCCCGACACAGCAACCTTTCTACAAGGCAACCTCGGCTTCGATGAGCTTTGGAAACAATTCTCAATACGGCGGGGCCCCGTCCATCGCCTCGTCGACCGTCTCGGCAGGCTCTACCGGTTCTGAGGTGCTCGATACGGTTATCGCCGTGTACTCTTACTCGGCCGATAAGCCCCACTCTTTGGCACTCCAGCGCGGCGACATTATCCAGGTCCATTCCAAGCTTGCCTCGGGATGGTGGGACGGTATCAATTCCCACGGACAGCGCGGTTGGTTCCCATCAAACTATACCCAGCCTATAAACCACGCTCCCGTGCCAGCCCAGCCCCCTCAGCAGCAGTACCGCCACCTCGGCCAGCCCAAGGACGGCCTCATTAACCGCAATTTCAACTTTGCCTCCTCCTCCTCCGAGTCTGTCGACCCGCTTACTTCCTCCTCGTCTCTCGGGCTCACCCCGAATCTTAATAATGGAGTGGAGATCCTGGCGCTTGATCTGGGGAACGAGGACGACGATGAGGATCCCGCTGTACAGAGCCATAGTAACGGACAGATGCGGTCCACCAGCGGCGGTGCTCACCACCACCACCCGTCTAATGCGACCTCGCTTTCTAACCACATGATCGTGCCACAGCTTCAGACGTCGACAACGTCATACCACGATACGAAAGAGGTCCAGGAGAGCCGAAAGAACTCGGCCACGTCGTACACCTCGGACGACGCTCCACCACCTGGATTCCTCGATTCGTACAAGCTTGTGGACACGAAGCGCGACTCGTACCAGCACCCGCCGTCGCACTGGATCCCGCAGATTGCCAACGGCCAACTCGCGTTTGCTAACACCCAGCGGAACCATGCGTCGATGACACTGCCGTTTGAGCCCGTGGACGACCCGAATAGCGACGTTGAAAACATTCCAAAGACTGTAAAGGCGCCAAACGACTTTATAGAAAGCGCGTACAACGAGACTAACCCGCCCGTTTATGACCCATACATGGTAAGTTTTGACTTTTGTGCATCTTTAACAGGATTTGGTCATTGAATTGGGAATCTGACTGCTTGATTCTGCATGGATGCCAAAGATTGCAATATTTGATTTTTTCGATTGAGCTAACGATTTAGAACCGAGAACACAGGTCAAGCAGGTCCTCCATTGACTCGCGATACTCGCTGGCGTCGACAAATACCTTCCCGATGCAGGGCGTGGAGAGCCAGTCATGGTCGGGTCTCATGTCCCACCTCAATCAAACAGTCGAGGCGCTCAACGAGGTGTACTGCAAGTGGGACGAGCCAGGACTCGCTACCAAGTACAACGACGTTGCTGCGACCGTCCAGACGATGAACCTGGTGGCCGGTATCCCCCCTGGGACCCTACCCTCCTCTACCACCCATCCCGATGCTGCCATTCTGTACCGCCGAATCATGACCTATGTGTCCAAGATTGGCCTCATTTGTGACATGAGCTCGATCCGACGGTCTAGTGACCCGCGAAGGCCGTCGGTGACCTCATCCATTGGGGAGACAATGGACCGGGCTGCCTCACTGGTATCAGAAAAGCAGTTTGTGGAGATGACGACGGCCCTTGTGACCGAGTGCGAAAAATTCGTGGAGAACTTTAAGCGCGTGTATATTAGCGAATCCACCGAGGCCATCTCCGACGAGGACCACGTTGACCAACCGCCAGCCGTGTTCCCAGTGCGACAGCTGCGATCTGGCAGCTGGGTCGACATTGCGGTATCTAACACTGGCCAGCTTTCCAACGCCCCAGCCCCGTCCCCCAACGCGGCAGCCAGTGGGCTTGGTATCCTGCCCCAGAAACGGTCCCTGTTTAACCTGGAAGCGTACGAGTCGAACCTGGCCATTGACGCGACGACCGTGGCGTACCTTGAGGAGAAGCAGAAGATTGTTACCAATGCTATTGAGCACGTCTACCGTATTATAACCCCACTCGACAAGAGCCAGTCCTCGATCCAGGCGGTCCAGGAACGCAAGAAGACGGTTTCAGCGTACATGTCGGGACTCATGAACAAACTTAACATTGTTGTTAATTTGATCGAGTCGCTCGATCTGTCCATTTACTATGGAGGGCGACGGCGGTCAATGTTCTACCGGTCGGCGCGAGTGGGGCCTTCGCGAGATGCGTTCAATTGTCTGCGATTGCTCTACGAGTTTTTGGACGCCAAGCAGTACATTCACGACGAGGCAGTTGAGATCGCCACCGCCGTGAAGCAGAGCGATGGCCCCAGCAGCACTGACTTCCTCGCTACCCTGTCGATGCAGATGGAGGCGACTCAGCTAGTGGATCTGATGACCACGTACGAGACGTCTGTTGAGGAGTCTATCAAGACCAAGCTCGGTGTGCTCTCGGAAAACCTGACCAAGCTCACTGATGCGGCTGCGTCATTGGCGGCGGAACGTCTCAACCTGGCCAACTTTGGGAGCCGGCCCCTCAAGCTCGACCCAGCCGCCATGGCGGCGGCCTCGGCGCAGGCCCAGCGAATGGGGATGAATGCCTCTCATTCGTCGACCGACTACGACTCTCTGAGCGACCTCAAGTCGCCGACCTCGACTCGACATTACTCTGCAACCGGCACTGATGTGACCTCTGCGGCGTCGTCGGTCAAGGACGACACAGTGTGGTACCTCCAGTTGGAGCACGGGGACGAGATGGTGTACGACCGCAAGGGCGAGCCGCGAGGTGGTACTATGCGGGCGTTGGTGGAGCAGCTTACCAACCACTCCAAGTTGCGACCTGAGTTCAACAATGCCATGCTGCTGACGTTCCGAAGCTTTAGCGACGCCCACGAGCTGTTTGATTTGCTGGTGGAGCGGTATGCTATTCAGCCTCCTGAGGGTCTGACCCCGGAGGAGTTTCAGGTTTGGAAGGACAAGAAGCAGGCGCCGATTCGGCTGCGAGTGATTAATATTCTCAAGACGTGGCTCGAGGTGTACTGGCTCGAAGATGATGGGGACGACTATTTCGGCCACATGTCGTCGGCGGCCTCGTACATTTCGAACCAGAGCTCTCTCTCGAATGCGTCTGCGTCATCGCGAACTGCTCTGTTGGAGTCGATGCACAAGTTTGTGACTCAGATCAAGGCACAGAAGAAGTACAGTGTGACGGCGCTGCTCAACATTATCGAGAAGCGAATGAAGAACAAGGAGCCTTCGTTCAAGCGGCGAATGACCATTAACACGACGCCATTCCCGCCGCCCATTCTGCCCAAGAGCTTCAAAAAGTTCAAGCTGACGGACATTGATCCAATGGAATTGGCGCGGCAGCTAACGCTGCGGGAGTTCGCGCTGTACCGTATCATCACGCCGCAGGAGTGCCTTAACCGAGGGTGCTCTAGCCGCAGCAAGTCTGTAGCCCACCGTGGGTCGAGCAGCGACACGCAACGTATTGGCGAGTTCATCCGCAACTCGAACAATCTGACCAACTGGGTATCGCACATGATTCTGACCCACGGGGACGCCAAGAAGCGGGCCGTGGTCATCAAGTACTTTGTCCAGGTGGCCGACGCGTGTCGGGCTATCAACAACTTTAGTTCCATGACTGCCATCATCTCGGGTCTGTACTCGTCGACCATTCACCGGATGAAGAAGACGTGGGACGCGGTGCCGAGCAAGTCGCAGGTACTTCTCGAGTCGATGAACAAGCTCATGAACAGCTCGCGTAACTTCAACGAGTACCGAGACATGTTGTCGCTGGTGACCCCGCCGGCGGTGCCCTTCTTTGGTGTGTACTTGACCGACTTGACCTTTACCGAGGACGGTAACCCAGACTACCTCCAGGGTAACACGAATATTATTAACTTTGCCAAGCGGGCCAAGGCGGCCTCGGTGATTGAGAGCATTCGCACCTTCCAGCGCATGCCGTACAACTACGAGGAAGTGCCTGAGATTCAGGAGTTCTTCAAGTATGGGTTTGAGACGGCGCCACCCATTGAGGAGCAGTACGACACGAGTCTGTCGATGGAACCGCGAGAAAAACCCGGTACCGATCAGGTCGCCAAGGCCCTGGCCGACTCTGGGATCTTGTAATGATAATGATGGTTACGAAATACGATTAACGATTTGTACTCTTAAATTTGTAACAGCAACAGCAACTGTAACGGGCGGTTGGGAGGTTTTTTTTGTTACACTGTAACAAAAGCCGCGCCACACACGCAAAGGGGGTCTGGGGGCGGAGCCCCCGCTACGGGAGCTCGAGGGCTGGCCCTCGAATACACTTGGGGGCGCAATTGACCTGGGGGACCAGTCCCCCAGGCCCCCAGTAGCTCCGCTGCGCGGAACGCGTGATGCAATTGCCAATACGCCGGGGAACCAGTCCCCGAACATTGTAGATCCGTGAGGAATATGCAATTGCCATTACGTGTCTAGATAAGTTAGAGACCCTTTTGGATGGCGTCGGAGCGCTCCTGCCACACGGTCTTGCCCGAACAGGTGCACACCTGCTTGAGGTTCTCCCATACGCCCGCTGATCGCGCAACCACGCCCACCAGGGAGTTCTCCGTGAGCTCTGGGGTCCGCGACACGGTCATGGCCCGCCCGATGAGCTCGCTGATCGAAACGCTCTGCTTGAGGAACACCTGGGCGCCCCCGGACGCGTCAGTGCTGAACTTGCCCAGGTCCAAATAGGCCCCGCCAGTAGACAATGCCGCGCGCGAAACGTCTCCACTGACCCGCACCGACGAGTAGTAGGTGGTGTTCGGGGTCAGGTTGGACACGGTCAGGTCGAAAATGGCCTGGGTCGGCGACACCGCCACGATCCGCGCCAGCCCATTGACCGTGTTTAGCTTGTGGGACTCGAGGATGCTCACCGCGGCGGAATTGGGCTCCCCAGTGCCCCGGACGACGGCGTCCTTGCCGGTGGATTGGATGGCAGACACGATCTGGGACGGCGCACACGACCCGTGGACCGAGACGAGCTGGTCCTTGAGATTGATCTCAACCTTGTCAATGCACTCTCCGAGTGGAGGGCCCTCCAGGGCCTGGGTGATGGAGTCCGCACAGGACTGGCAGTCCATCTGGACGGCATATAGTGACTAGGCGGTTAATTCGGGCCGGCCAATGCAATACAACTTACTGTAAACTTGTCCATTTCAAGGGTTCTACGAATACGGCCTTTCTAGGGTCCTAGATCAGATTATATATCACCTCAGTTGATGGCGGGGATTTTATAATGATTATTAATATGTCAGCATGTCGCGAGGTTTTGGGCCGATGGTGGGGGTGGACCGAGGTTGGCCATGGTCGGGATCAGGTCACTCAGGTGTATCGCCTTCAAGGTTGCGCGACATTGCGCAAGGGTTCTTGTCCGAAACCGCCCTCCGTTTACTACTAGCCATGCTACTGATACTATATCGTTGACTACGGGTATTGTAGCTATCCGTCGGCTTGAGTTGGTTGCCTAGGCCCGGTGGGCTCCGATGGGGATACATATGTTATAATACCGTAGGGACATATGAACTTTGGGGGAGATTGAGGCGATACAGAGATTTGGACGGACTGGCGACGAGGTTTATATATATAGGCCATTTATTGCTCGTACAGTGAGCAAATACTAGCCATCTGAGCTGCTTCCCTGGACGATGTCGGACCTTATTGGCCTCACGTGATCATATTGGAGGAGCTCGTTAATTCGAAACGCTATACCTTAAGTCTATACTCGTTGGTGGTTTGCACTGGGGGACCAGTCCCCCAGACCCCCTGTAGCAGGGGCTCCGCCCCTAGAACCCCGTAGAGAAGGGGGTTTGGGGGCTTGCCCCCAACTACGGGAGCTCGAGGGCTGGCCCTCGAATACCCACTGCTGCTCATGTAGAATTAGCGCGGTAATACCGCCGAGCATCGCCCCGAGGGGATAAGAGCGTCAGAACACACGGACTATAGAGTATACAATCTATGTAGCTAATCTTTACAACTCAATTCCACTCATTTCCCTACTAATCGCTGGTTATTCATTTACCTGTACCCCTGGGGCGCAGTACCAACTCCGGTTGGCGGAGCTATCACGAAAACCAAAACGACACGACTACGCAGTGTTAAAGGCTCCTCCTGGTAGGTGGTGATGGACCTATAGAGTAAAAGACATGTTAAATCGATTAGGGCAGCTTGGCAAGTCAGTGGCAGGAGAATTCGAAACGGCCGTGAAGAACGTGCGGGACCAGCAACAGCCGCAAAAGCCGGACGGCAGTAAGAACTACGTGAAGATCGTTGAAAAACACGCCCATCTGCTCCAGAACGACACCCCAGAGCCCTCAGCCATGGAGGTAGACCCCCAGCAGCCAGATCCAGAGGTCCAGGAGGACGGGTCTCGGGAACAGACCCCGGGCGAGCCTCACAATGACGAAAAGACCGACAAGCCCGCCAAGGATCCCAAAGAACTCGTCACGTTTGAGGACTTTGAGCTCCCGCGGGAGATTGTGTCCAAGCTCAAGAAGTTCAACAAGTACGAGGACAAGTACCCGGAGCTACTCAAGGCGTACCGACTCGAGAAGAAGAAAGGGGAGGTCATCAAGGCGTTTGAAAAAGTGCTCCAGGAGTACACCCCGTGCACTGGGATTGGAGAGTCGGAGCAATTGGTCGAGTATCTGCAGAGTTTGACCCTTAAGAATGAAATGCTCAATGAACAGCTGCGGGACCGGTTTAAAGAGTTTGATGAGGAGAAGAAGGGCTTGAATAAGACCCACGAGACGGCCAAGGCGGCCTTGGAGAAGGAAAAGTCCGAGCTCAGTAGCAAACTTGAGTCGCTCACGAAGGAAAAAGAGGCTCTCGAGGGCCGGTTCGGCGCTTTGGAAACGGAACTGGACCAGGAAAAGGTTGCCAAGGAATCCCTTGAGAAACAGCTGGAAGAGGCCAAAGAGAGTAATGACGCTGCTGAGTCGGCCCAGGAAATTGAAAAGCTCAAGAAGGAACTCGAGGAGTCTAATGAGGAAAAGAACCAGTTGCAACAGAAGCTTGATTCGTCTCTCGAGGAATCGCAGCAGCAACTTTCTAAACTCAAGACCGAGTCGGATGACCTCAAGAGCCAGCTCGATGCCACCAAATCACTTCGCGATGACCTGGATAAGGCTTGCGAACAAAACACCAAGCTGTCCCATGAGTTGTCGGAGTACAAATCACTGGAAAAGTCCCCAGAGGAACTGGTGGCTGCGGTAGAGAAGTTGGATGAACTACATGCCCAAGTCGACACCCTAAATGGCCAGGTCAAGGAACTTTCCGAGCCAAATAGCGATATGGCCCAGTTGTTCACTGATATCTCCACCGTGGTTAAAAACGGCTCCGAGTCGGTCGAGCTGCCTGCTAAGATGGTCGATTTGTACAAACTCGCATATAAAGCCCAGACTGGCAAGGAAGCTGATGACCACCCAGAGCTCCTCAAAGCACTGGAACAGAACCCGCCAGCGGGAACTTCTACCCCAGCTGCTCCGTCGTCTCCAAAGGCGCCATCGACCCCTGTGACCCCTGCGACCCCAGCATTGACTCCCGGTGGCAAGAAAAAGAAGAAGAAGAACAAGAAGAAGGCCAACTCCGCGCAGTCCACGACGGAGACGGCCATCAACCCGGTACATGCCGAGGCTGAACCGGGCCCGACTTCTTCATCCACTGCTGCTGCTGAATACGAGGGCCGCATTTCTGCTCTTTGCACCGAGCTCGATGAAGTTAAGAAACAGCTCAGCGAGTCTCGGGCCAAGGCGACTACCAATGATGAAGAAGTCGCTACTCTACACGATATGATCAAGAACGTGGGCCAGGACTTGGTCACCAGCCAGGACAAAGTAAAGGAACTCGAGCAGAAGCTTTCCGACGCTACCAAGGAGAGCTCCATGCTGGAGGAAAAGGCCAAGTCTCTCACATCCGAGCTCGAAGATACCCGACAAAAGCTCACCGAGTTTGAGGCTAACGGCTCGCAGGTCGAGGAAACGGAGAAGAAGATCGCCTCTCTCGAATCTCAGCTCAGTGAGAAGGAGAAACGCATCGAGGAGCTGGCTTCCGAGATTGAATCCGCCAACAAGGAAAAGTCCGAGCTCGAGGAGAAGCTTGCCACTGCTACCAAGGCCCATGATTCGACCAGGCAAGAGCTGGAGACTGCCACCAAGGAATTGGAAGACACCAAACGACTTGCCCAGGATCGATTCAAGGAACTCTCCCAGATCAAGGACACCACACTAAAGGAGCTCAAGGACCGAGCCAACGAGCTCAATGGCAAGGTCCAGGAAAAGGACAAGAAAATCACCGACCTCGAAAGCAGCGAATCCAAGCTCAAGACTCAAATTTCCCAGCTTCAGTCAAACATTACTGATAAGGATAAGCAAATCTCCGAGCTACGACAACGGGCCGACACTAGTGAGGCTCTCAAGGCCAAGGCAGATGGTAAGATTGCCACCATTACTCAGACCTTGCGGAAGCTGGAGGACGAGCGTGATTCTAGCGCGACAAAGCGAAAGAAGGAATTGGCTGCGGAGAAAGCCAAGTGGGAATCTGAGAGAAGCATTCTGATCAATGAAAAGACTTCTCTCAAGTCCAAGTTCAGTGCGATGGAGGCTGATCTCAAGACGGCTCGAATGGAACAGGAAGACGCTGAGCGGAACTCTTCCGCCATGCGCGTACAGATGGAAGAGTTTAAGCGTCGAGCTGAGGAGGCAGAGACCACTGCAGAGGACCGCCAGGTGGAGCTCGACGACTCGCAGCGACACCTTCACGAACGAATGCAGGAGCTGACATCCATGCGACGGCTTGTAAACGACAACTCAAGCTCCCAGTCCACTAAACTAGAGGAGGCAGCCGCCAAGATTAGCTCTCTGACGGAGGAGCGAGACCGGCTTGAAAGCGAGATGAATTTGGCCGTTAAGAGACGAACCCAGGAGCTCTCCAAGCTCAAGACTCTGGTTACAGACCTTTCCAAGGACCTCGAGTATATGAAGGAGGACCGGGCCCGATACGAGAAGGAAGCAGAGAGCCTGCGCAAGGTCAAACAGGAGACGACTTCGGAATTGGAGGAGTTGCGCGAGGAAGTGTCGCACAATCGCAAGCTGTACTCTGATTTGCAAGAGCGACACAACCGTGCCGAAGAAGAGCTTCGAAAAACCGAACGGGCCTATCACGCTCTCCAAACTACTGCCAAGGAGTACCAAGATCGACTAGAGAAGGTTCAGCACAACCAGCGGGTCTTGACAGAAGATCTGCGGCGACAGAAGGAGAAGGTTTTGGAAGAGCGGTCTCGATCCCCATCAGTCAGCACTGAAGATACTACTATTCCAAAGACTGGTGAGAAGGATATCCAGAAGGAGGTCAACGGCCGTCTGGAATACACTCGAAACGTTCTCATGACCTACATTGAGAAGCCAGATCTTCGTCGGGATTTGAAGAAACCTCTTTCCGAGGCGATTGGGTTCAATTCGGATGAGATGGATAAATTCAAGAATTTGTTAGAAAAGAAGTAATAATGTGATGAACTGTTGAGCAAAAAAAAAAAAGAAAAAGTGCCATTTTATCGATTTCAGTAGAGTACAATGATGATGTGAAGTGCTAGGAAGGTGAGAAATATTCTCCACAGAGGGGAGAAAGTCGAGGCTGAGGAGGACTTTTTCATGCCAATTGCCGAGAGTAAGGTAAAATTATTGTTCACGATTTCCAGCCGAGAAGGGCTGGCGAATTCCTATTGATACCATGCTTGGTTAACGCAGTCGGCGACCGTGAGCTGTTTCGTGCTCAGCAACTCCGACACCTTTATTCCCACGTTGACCGTTTTAATCGTTGAATCATGCTCAAGAATGAGCCCATTCTGGGCCTCCCCTTGCCATTGGTTGACGTCGTGGAACACGTCGAGGTCGGTCTTAGTGCCGTCGTTGACCCTCCAATCAAAAGTATCTCTGTCCCAGAACACGGAAACGAGGCCGAATTGTCTCGTTATGGCCCGCACCCTATCGTCTATTGCACCATAGGGAGGTCTGAAGTAGCGGGGCACAATACCGGCGGTAGCGTTCATGGCCCAGATGGACCATTGAATCTGCGCCGCAATCTCCTCGTTGGTGAGCCCAGGCAGGTTTGAGTGGCTCCAAGTGTGGCTTGCGAGGAGATGACCTTCGTGATGCTGTCGCCGAAAGGTTTCTGGAAACCTGATGACGTTGATTCCCTGGGTGAAGAAGGTAGTCTTACTGGGGAGGAGGTCCAGCAACTTTGGGGTCGAGGGACTCGGGCCGTCGTCAAAGGTCTGCGACATGATGGGGCAGGTGTAGATGTCGTCAGCGGCCGTACATCTATAGCAGTCGAAGGAACACATCCATCGCTGGACATTGGCACAATCGCCTAGCTGTCTTTGGGGGATGTCATTGGGCACTTTGGACAAGTCAATGTACGGTAGAGGAATGTAAGGCGGAGTCTCCCCCGGCCACTGGGTCATGCCGGTCAATTGAACGAGCCAGGATGGGAAGGGCTCGAGCAATTGGATCCTCGCACTGTTGCTCTTGTTGTCCATGTCGTAGAATTTATTCGTTATTGGCGGAGGGGTGAGCAAGAAGCGGTTGGTATTATGGTCCAGGATTGGCACCTCTTTGTTATACTGTGCCATTGAAAAGCCTCCCAAGAGCAGAATCAAAATAGCAATTATTACCATCGTATTAGTATAGTGAAGGAGTCTAACAGACTTGTACTATGGGTCATGTATTTTATATTTGTATACCTAACGATTGAAAGCCTAACGTTAAACATTACCGACTAATCACGTTACATAACGGCTCAAGACCTTAGCCTTGTAGGCTCAAGTGAGTTTAGACGGTGAGTATAGATGAGCCCAGACGAGTTCAATAATCCCTGGTCGTCACTATATGGACGGCGACAGCCCGGGGAAGGAAAAAAATAATCCGAGACCTCCTATACCGACCCTGAGATGATTGAGCCATTGAAAAGCAACCCACCCAAAGATCTGGATCACCTGCCAGATATCATCCTAGGGGCTGGCGTGTTTAACTTCCAGTACCACGACGACCCGCGGTCGTTGGCCGCCAAAGATGTGCTCAAGCGGGCTTTTGACCTGGGGATCAACGCTCTAGATACGTCTGCATACTATGGTCCCTCTGAGGAGATTGTCGGTAAGGCTCTTGCGAGCCTGGCTGAGGATTACCCGCGAGAGAGCTACTTTATCTGTACCAAGGCGGGGCGAGAAGGATTGGACCACTTTGACTACCGGGCCAGCAATATCAGGGCCTCCGTGGAACGGAGCTTGGCGAGACTCGGTACTAAGTACATTGATGTGCTGTATATCCACGATGTGGAGTTTGTAGAGACGGAGCAGTGCCTTGAGGCCATTGGGGAAGCATTCAAGCTCAAGGACGAAGGGGTTGTTCGGTGGGTTGGTCTTTCGGGGTACCCATTGGACTTTATGCTCCATCTTGCCAAGCGAGTGCTGTCCGATCTGGGGCGACCCCTGGATGCGGTACTAAGTTATAGCAACTTTTGTCTGCAGAACACGTTGCTGGAGAAATATTATGACCGGTTTAAGGGGGACGCGAAGGTCTACAAGCTGATGAACGCGTCTCCGCTGAGCATGTCGCTGCTTCGATCAGGGCCAGTGCATGCATTCCACCCGGCATCTCCAGAGCTCAAGGCTGCTGTTTCCGAGGCTGCCAAGTATACTGCATCAAAGGGGATAGAGTTGGCCGATCTAGCGTCTCGATTTGCGTTACAGAACTGGCCCGATCCTACTGTGTTTGGTCTTCAGACGGTAGAGGAGGTCGAAGCGGCGGTGAAGTATTACTGGCAGTCGAGGGATGCGGAGGTCAATGCTGCGGACAAGCCGTTGGTGGAGGAGGTTCGGAGGATTCTCGGGTCGCAATTGGACCTGGTGTGGCCATCTGGGATTGAGCATTCTGACATGACCAGCTAACGATTAGAGGGACGTGAAATCGGTACCGTTCAAAGTTGGACCTGTAATTATTCATGTACCTAGGATGTGAATAATACTCCGAGCGGATACTGTACTTATAAATGGGTAAAGTCCATGACGGACTATAATATGGTAGCCAATAACATTCATAAGAAAGATAACTTGTATATAGAACATGTGTAATATGTGAAACTCGACCAAACGAGTTTGATCTTTTTCCTTGATAGCAATCTCATTTCCCTTCGAGTCGCTTGATCTCAGCATCTTTTTCAGCCACTATACCCAGTTAGTAACCCCCACAATCGAACAAAATACTTACCCTTGGCATTCAAATCAGCCAGCTTCTTTTTGAGCAAGTCGTTTTCCTTTCTCAACGAAACAATGAGACTCGAATCATCCATTGGTGGAGCCCCCGCAGTAGCTCCAAAGCTCGGTCGCGAGGATCGATAGGCCCCCGGGCGAGACGCCAGCTCCTCTGCATCGGAGATAGAATACACGGACCGAATTGAGGCGTGTCGCGACACGGACGAGGAGGACGAAGTGGACTGCGATCTGCTCCGGCTCCGTTCCGAGCGGAGGCTAGTAATCTCGCGCTGCAGCTTGTTCACAATCGCCTCCTGCTCCTTCTCCATCGTGTCGTAAATCTCCGCATTGTTCAGCGGCGCCGGGAACTTGGTGGGCTCCGCCGAAGGCCCCCGGACCGGCGTCTTGAACAGGTTCCGCGCTGAGGCGGACGAGCTCGACCGACGCCCTCTGGACTCTACGTTTGCTACAGAAATCGGGCTCATCCCCGTGAGAGACGAGTTGCGGCTGTGGTTCCCCGGTCGGCGGTCAGAGAGACTCATCGCCTCCACGTGGATGGCGGAGGAGGACGGGGAGGAGGTATCAGTAGGGGACTTTGGAATCGGCGACCTGGTGATAGCAGGCCTTGCGGATTCGCTGGAGAGTCTCTTGGAAGGGGAGGAGTCGCTGCCGTGGGCAGCCGGAGGACGGGTACCGGACATTATTTAAGTGTCGCGATGGAGGGAAGGCGGCTTCTCGCGGACTCTCTTTCTCTATCCAGGGGTAAGACAGCCTAGAATAGATTTACAAATAAAGACTGATCCTAAACGGTGAACAATCGACTCTTGTGCGCTAATCGGCGATACGCCATGCAAGCCAGTGCCGTGGGTGGATCACTACAACGCTTACGAGAGGGTTTCAGCTACTAACTAGGGCAACTACCTAACTGCGGCTTTGGAGCAATTGGGGTCTACAAGAAAAGTTTTTCACCTGATGAAACTCGATGCCTATGATGTGAGCCCCTGGCGGAATGCACTGGAAATGTAGCGTGATGTGTAATATCGTTGCTGGTGCACTACCCCATACTGAAACGGCCGGCGCGCCACACCCTTATCGGCTGAGCCCCCATCACCAAGGGGCTAATGCGCAATGGTTAGCCGCCTATTGGCGCATATAGATCGAAGTATTATATAGGTCCTAGTCAAAGATTAAATTGTTCACGTCGTATGGATTTCAATGTAGTTAGCAATTGAGGGGCTACCCGGAGGGGGTCTGGGGGCGTAGCCCCCGCTACAGGAGCTCGAGGGCTGGCCCTCGAATACATTACTGGAGCAATTATCCTGGGGGACCAGTCCCCCAGACCCCCTGGGGCTCCGCTACGCGGAGGAACCGCTCGTGTCAAGAGTAATGGGGGTCTGGGGGCGGAGCCCCCGCTACGGGAACTCGAGGGCTGGCCCTCGAATACACATTACTAGCAGTATATACACTCAAACACATTCAAGCAATTAGCCTGGGAGACCAGTCCCCCAGACCCCCTGGGGCTCCGCTACGCGGAGGAACCGCTCGTGTCAAGAGTAATGGGGGTCTGGGGGTGGAACCCCCAGCTACGGGAGCTCGAGGGCTGGCCCTCGAATACGCTCCATACTCAGTAGAATGATTGAATAAATACAAATAAATAGTTCGTTAGAAGACATCCTCGTTCCAGTCAAACTCGGGTACCTGGGTCTTGGAGGCCAGCTTCCGCATCTCCTCTTCGCGCCACCGTAGATAGTCCGCATCCAGATCGTCGTCGCTGCTGGCAGAATCGTCGTCCAGGGCTTCCCAGTTCTCCGAAGAGGTAGAGCCGCTGCTGATCGTGGCCTTCTGTGGCACTGAAGGTTGGATCTTGTTCGCGGCGGGACACGGCGTGTCGTGGGGCATTACTGGACGCAGCGTCGGCGGATTCGCAAGCCGAGGAGTCGCCGCACCCTTCTTGGGGACCGCAATTGGACGCGAGTTGGTAGTCGTCGGTTGGAGAGGGCGCCGCGACAGCTTGGGTGGCGACACAGCGCGGCTCTTGGCCGGGGAAACAGACCTGGCTTTGGGCATTGCGGGCTTGTGCGCGGTACTAGACAGGGTATTTAGAGTAGAAGAGTGGGCCATCGTACGCTTTGTAGGAGACACAGACCGCGGCGTGGCAAGAGAACTCATCGTTGCGGAACTTGAGAGCCCCGGAGTCTTGGCCCGTCCACGGCCCCGGTTAGCATTGAGGTGACTGAATTTGTCGTATTGAGGCTGGAGTACCTCGAGGAGGTACTGGCCCCGGACATAGAGCTTGCCGTTGGAGTCCTCCCACGACTTTAATGAAGTGTGCAAATCAACCACCACTTTGGGCAGTCTCTTGGCAATCCGCTTCCTCGTCTGCTCCTCCCGCAACAGCCGAGTCGGGTCGCGGCGCCCTGGGCCCTTGGACAGCAGTCTCGACGAGTCGTGCATCGAGGCTTCCAGCGCCTCTTGGTCCCGCTGTAGCGAGTAGTAATCGTCAATCAGGGTTAGTATCGGCTTTCGGGCCTCGATGAGCTTGTTGAGCCGGGCCAGCTCTACCTCGTGGGCGTCCAAACTGGCGTCTGTGTATACATCGGTCCACGCCGGCGAGAACTCGTAGGTTTGTTCCTCCGAGTAGTAGAGCTTTTCCCACAGCTTGTGAAGTTCTGTCCGGGCATCCTCGATGAACACGTGAATGTGCTGGCGCTTCTTCTCGTTGAGTCGCGCCAATTCCGCCTCGCAGTTACGCAGAGCAGAAGGAGCCAACCCCCGGTTACTCTGTTCAAACTGGAGAGTATACGACTTGTCCTCGTCTAGCTTCGACCACAGGGTCCTCAACTGCTGCTGGTACGACCCGAGCTTGGCCTGGCGAGAGCTCTTCTCCGCTTCTAACGAAGCCCCCAGCCGCCGGAGCGCCTCAATGTCCGCCTTACGCGTCCCCAGCTGCTCCAGATTGGACCGGTAATTGGTCAGAATGTTACTGTCAATTTCGCTCTGCGGAGTACCCAGTTCTGCCCACAGGCTTACGATCCGTGACGAGTACTCGCTGACCGTAACGACTCGCTGGTGTATCTCCTGCTTCCACCGGTCGAGCTCCTGCTCGAGCTCGGCAATCCGCGCATTAGACAGGTTCAACGCTTCCATATTCTCGCCGCTAATCGGCAACAGCTCCGCGGGGACGCTCATATCGTCCGCCCTTTCAGCCAACTGCTTGAACTGCTCGAGAACCCTGTTAATTCTCGTGAGCCGCGCCGAATAGACCGCTTCGGCCTCCTCATAACACTTTTGGAGCCCAACAGAGAGCGGCCGGAATGGCGGCTTTACTTGTGAATAGACCAGCTGCGGCTGAGAGAGCACGGACGCGGGGTCCACGTCGTTGAGCGCGTACAGTATGGCCTGGACGTTTTCCTGGAGCTCTGTGCACTTGCTACGAAGCTCATCTCTCTCTGTCTCTACCTCTTGTACATGTCCCTCCAGCGCTGCTGCAATGACTCCGTAGAGCCGTCTCTCGCGCTGTTCCCGCTCCTCATCGCTGATTCCCAGGTCATCCAGCAAGGTTTGGAGCTGGTCGGTTATGGTGCTCAGCTGGGAGCGTATATACGACTCCCTTCGGAAGTTGCTCATTTCTCTAGCAATATTTCAAGTCCTGTAGGAGTTATTGTGCGTTCAACGTTCGGCTGAGGGGTGTTGATAAATTTAAACGGTGTGAGACAAGGCGGCCAAATGTAAACAAACATGTACCCCATTTCGCATACGCGTCCCACGACCTGTCACTCCAAGTAATTGGGGCACAAAGCTCGTTTCCTTGATGATTTGGTCCTTGGGCTATGGTGGGCCCAGAGAGCAGAGCTGAGTATAGCCGTTCGATTTGTTACAGCCGTACGTTGTATTGTAACAAATCTTCGAATCTGTAACAATGCTTGTAACAAATCTCCCAATGTGTAACAAATTGTAACAAATCTCGTAACGTGTAACAACGCTTGATATCGTAACGGAATAAACAAGTCCCGTCTTCGATCGAGACTGCAAACACACAAGAGTCTACAAATTACTCAGATAGTCTAGTGGTTCAGTATCGAATATTCGTTACACACCTACGAGGGCATTACATGGACGTTGTAACACAGTCAGACACAACAACGGCCCTGTGGTGGCCCAAGTCTATATAAGAACCCCCATTCCCCCCTCAATATCCGACCCCATCGCTGGCGATAGCGGTCAACATGGGGGTTTGGGGGTGGAACCCCCAACTACGGGAGCTCGAGGGCTGGCCCTCGAAGACACCCCGGTGCAACGACCTGGGGGACCAGTCCCCCAGACCCCCTGTAGCAGGGGCTCCGCCCCTAGACCCGGTAGCGGTCCTTAATGTACGGGGATCTTAGAAAGCGTAACTCTGATCACGATTGATAGATCCTCATTTGAAGCGGCATAAAAGGGGCCGATGAGGGCTTGAGCATCCAAGCATTGACACAATGGACAAGGCCAGTGGGGAAAAGAAGTTTGGCGGGTTTAAGACTCCCGAAGCCAAGGCGCTGTTCGACCGGCTCAAGGATACCTTTGACGACACGTCTGAGTTTTACGTGCTGAGCACGATCCGGTACGACCCTCCGGCCGGGGCGGCGGTGGACCTGCTGCGCACTGAGGCGATCCCCGAGTCGAGCTTCTTTTTGCTCAAGAGCCACTACGAGCGGCTCAATTACGAGGTTGAGTTCTTTGGCTGGGACGTGCGGGTGCCGTATGACCACCTGCTCAGCGAGGTGCGGGAGACGATTAAGCACGTGGACCAGACCAAGTCGTACAAGCTGCGGGTATTGGTATCAGCCAAGCAGGAGATGCGAATTGAGGCCTCTGCGGTGGACCACCGCGAGGACCTGCTCTCCGGGCTGACCGGGCCGGTCCCCCCGCCTACAAACGAGTTTTACTGCGTGTTCATGGACACGGAGTGCATTCCGGTAGGGCCGTTTACGTCATTCAAGACGACCAAGCGGGAGCACTACACGGCGGCGCGGGCCCGGTCGCTGCGTCCGGAGAAGCAGGTGCTGGACGGGCGACCGCAGGAGGTGGTATTATACAACTCGCGTAACGAGGTCACGGAAGGGACCATCACCAATGTAGCGTTTTGGCGCAATGGCGCGTGGATCACCCCTCCGCTGACGACCGGGTGCCTCTGCGGCGTGGTGCGGGACCACCTGCTTACGACTGGAATGATCCAGGAAGGGGTCATCTTGAAGGACGCGGTGCTTCCGGGCGACCCCGTTTTGGTGTTTAACGGCATTATTGGCGTCTGCCGCGGCGAGGTTTATTGATTACGACTGGTTCTCGAATCCCGACAACGCGACATGGCATTGCGACAATGCGACATTAAACCCGACAGTGCGACATTAAACCCCGACAATGCGACACGGCAGCGCCGGGTGGAGAAGTGACAAGGAGCGGTGACGCGTGCGTCCCAACGGGGCTCATGTCCCGCGACCGCGTGCGCTGTCTCACTGGTGCGCCGGGCGAGGCAAAAGTTTTAATTTAAAGACGGCTTGCCAGCGATAGGCAGCACCAGTCCGTAGACCCGGGTATGCTATAGGGCTTCTATATTGCCACTCTTGGACTTTATACGACACATTCCGGCTCTTTTGTTTCCTGACACTGACGGCGCCCTGGTAGGTACCCCAGGAGGTGTTAATTTACTGCTTTGAGCAAGCGAAACGCGTACCCCGGTGAGCGGTTTTCTCCCTCTCGTGCAGTCTGTCTGACAAGGCGCTTGATATATTAAAGTGAGCGTATAGACAGGCGGAGGGTCTCTGAAAATCCTTGTTGAAACTATACCACTTGTTGGAATTCTAGTTGCTGGATTTTGTCGCTACTGTGGTGGTTTGTCCTTTGGTGCCATTGTCAAGTCTCTTACTTGCTTGAACTAGTGGCGATAACGCAGGTTTTCGATCCACTCTATCCGTCTCCTACCGACGCATTTTTTTTTCCCTCCCTCGCTCTCTCCTTATACCAAGTTACCAGTTATCTTGATTATGATGATGAGTAAAGACATGGCGTCCGATCCGGGATCGCTCAAGACTAGTAGAAGTAGAAGTGAGAGTAGAAGTAGTAGTCATAGTAGTAGCAGTAGTGCCAGTAGCAGCAGCGACCGGGCCCGGTCGCCGGAGAAGATTGCGCAGATTACCAGCTGCCTCAAGACGAGGCTGTCGTTTGCGCTCATGAAGATCCAGAACGGATGGACCGACCAGACCTTGGAGGAAATTGAATCGCATACGAGTACTAACAAGCCCGCGCTGGGCAATCAGAGCATGCTGGGGCCCCCGGCGAAGATTACTAAAGGATACCACCGCCGGACTAGCTCCGACTCGCGCATGTTGGTGCCTCGCACCCCTGTGGCGAGATCCTCTTCGCTGAGGGTGGGCCCTGCCTCAAAGAGCCGGCCCAGCTCGGTGTCGCCCAAGGTGTATGGGTCGATGACCCCAGAACAGCAGAGCCAGGTGGACGCGGCGAACTCGCTCATGTTCTTATCGAGCCCGCAGGCTCAGCACCCTCAGGTGTTTTCTCAGCTGTGACGACTTTGACGGATTATGACTTGTATATTTATTCATTACTAATCGGACTATTCTTTTGGATTTCGAAACTTGCGTAAAGAGCAATCCATTGGAGAACCCAATGACCAATGGACTGACGAATATCGTCTCAAATTTGTATTTTCTATCTCTATGTTAGTACCCGGACTATTAGTCTATTGAGGTTAGTTGAGCAAATCCTGCTGCTCCTGGGTGGTGTATCCAAAGATGTAGAGAATATCCTGGAGGGACCCAGTGTTGATCTTGGAAGGAGCCTTTTGCTGGACAATTGGCTTTGCGTTGAACGCCACGCCATACCCGGCTACGCCCATCATCTCCAAGTCATTGGACCCGTCACCCACAGCAACGGTGTTTTCCAGCGCAACCCCCTCCTTCTCAGCAATCTCTTGCAACAGCTGCGCCTTGGTCGTACTGTTGACAATTCTGCCCTCAGTCTCGCCAATGAGCTTGCCGTCCTTCGCAGCCAGCTGGTTAGCGTAGGCGTAATCCAGCCCTAGCTGGTCCTTGACCCATCGGGCCAGAGGGATGAACCCACCACTCAGTACTGCCAGTTTGGCGCCCTCCTTCTTGAGGGCCTGGCACAGGGTTTTGGCGCCTGGAGTGAACGAAATGTCCTTCTTGAGCGACTCGAACACCGTGTCGTCAATACCCTTGAGCAGAGAGACTCGCTGCTTGAGAGACTCGGTAAAGTCGATTTCGCCTCGCATGGCCGCCTCGGTGATCGTAGCGACCTCCTCCTCAATGTCGTTGTACGCGGCAATCATGTCAATGACCTCCTGCTGGATCAAGGTCGAGTCCATGTCGAACACCACCAGCTTCTTTGGCCGCCGATTCGCAACCGTCTGGATAACCACGTCGACGCCATGTGTGGACTCGACGCCGCTGAAAGCGGACTTGACCTCGCTAATCGGCTTGGTCAGGTCGACCTCAATGTCGGTAGCTCGCTCGGCGTCGAGCGGGTTAGTACCAACGACTCGGCCATATCCGCCGAGGATCTCGGTGACCTTGTCCACCACGCTTGCGTCATGGCCACTCTTGGAGATTACAGTCACCACATGCGACATTTTTACCGATCGTCTAATGAGATTAATGATGAAAACGGTCTTCGATCCAATAGTCCGAAGGTGACTCAATCGGATAAATTGCGAAAAATTAACTTAACTAGTTAATTCATGCCCCCTGGCAACGCAACATTGTCCGTGTCGTATTTCCAGGGGTGATACCAATACACCAAGGGCGCTCTCAGAACGCGTTGGCAAGCTACAGAGTTGATTAGTTGAGCAGTATAGTGTATAGTATAGTTCTAGCCGTGTCTATATCTGTACCCATTCGCTTAGTGATGTGGTAATCAATAACTTGGCGTGAAATAACGTTAGGCTAAAACAGTAAAAAGTATAATTAATGGGTTGGGCGCGGGTGATGGAAGACCAAGCCCGAAGATTGAAGAGATCACAGCCATGTTGTTGACAGAACAGGAGATAAACTCGCTGCGGCCATGGATAACCCAGCGGCTGGAGAACACTACAGATGCGGACACGGCGGTTTTGACCGATTACGTCGCCGTCCTGATCTCTAATGACATGCCCATTGAGGAGATGGAGGCTACGTGCAAAGACCAGTTGAGAGAGTTCCTCCACGACGGCACCGAGGCGTTCGTGTCTGATCTCATTCAAGCGATCAAGTCGCGGTCTGATAACGGCCAGGCCCATTTCCGGAATAACTTCCGCAATGGGCGTCCTCCGCTGGACGAATCAATTGATCAACGCCCGTCCCGACCTCCTCCCCAGCCCCAGAACCAGCCCGGAGGCCCCTGGGTCAATCCCGGATTGGGCGGAGGCGACATGGGGTATAACCCAGGCTCAATGCCGCCTCCGCCGCCGCAGTGGTTTGGAGGACCCCAAATGATGTTCCCGGGAGGACAAATGCCTCCTCCTCCACCAGGGTTTGGTATGATGGCTCACCAGCAATTGAGAGGGCGACAGAAGAAACATAAGCAGAAGATGCGGCCCAAGGGGGGCAAGGCTGCGTTTGATCCGAATAATACAAGGCTTGTAGTGGACCGGCTACCCAAGGAGAAGCTGGAAGAGACTGCGATCCGAGAGTACTTTTCCAAGTTTGGAGAGATCAAGTCGGTGGAAATCAAGCCCAAAGGGTCTGCTGAATTGGAGTTTGAGAGCCACGAGCAGGCTCACAAGGCATGGAGCGACCCAGAGCCTATTTTCGGGAACCGTTTTGTCAAGCTCAATTGGAAGCGTAAGGACACTAGAAGTCAAAATCATGCCGGGGGGAGCCATTATAACCAACCCCCGGAGCCGGAGTTTGATCTCGAGGCGTTTACTGCGGCACAGGAAGAGAAGCAGCGACAGTTTGAAGAGCGGAGAGTTAAGCAATTGGAGAGCGAGAAACAAAAACGGGAGCTGTTGGCCAAGAAGGCCGAGATTCTACAAAAGAAGAAAGAGCAGCAGGAGCTGCTGTTATCAATTGCCAAGGAATCAGGCAACGAGGCGGAACTGGAAGAGAAAACCTCAAACACTGAAATGCTAAAACAACAACTGGAGGCACTCAAGGCCGAGGCGGAAAGCCTGGGAATTGACGAGTCTCAGCACCACTCATACGGAGGACCGCCTGCTGCGTTTAGGGGCCGAGGAGGGTTCAGAGGCAGAGGTAGAGGCGGATTCAACAGCAGAGGTGGGTTTGGATTCCGGGGCGGTAGAGGAGGCGCCGGGTTTGCCGGCAGATCTCTGGATCTGCGGCCCAAGTCTGTTACAGTGCACGGGGTTCCTCATGACAAGGAAGAGCTACTCCGGGGGTCGGTGCTGTCACAAACAGACCAGGTGGAGGACATTCGTAAGAAGGACAATATGGCGGACGCATACACAATTACATTCAAGGACCGGCCTTCGGCGGAGAAGTTCTTTTACGCCAAACAGCCGGAAATCGGCAACGTTGAAAAAGCATGGGAAAGAGATGTACAGTAGACGCCAACTTGTCACCTAAACGTTACTAATTGCCAATATGAACATTTATTTTCACATAATTCTGTGATATCCTACCTTTATAATGTATCAGTGTCTTGAGCTACAAGAAGCGCCTTAACTATCTAACCGATTGGCCAGTACTCAGCTTGTCGTTACCCGGCAGTAAAGTTGGTGATGAAAAATTACCCGGCAGTGCGATCCCAAAGCCACGCTGATAAAGCAACTCGGGGGAGCTTTCGAACCCCGATATCGCCACTTATCCGAATGCTACGGACTCGAGGTGCATCCAAACGAAGCTACGCCGAGTCGGGCTTCAACGACTACGACGATTCGTCCTCGGATGACGGCAACACGTCCTACGAAGAGAGCGACGGCGGGGCCGAGGAAGAGAACCTTCCCGCGATCCCCAAGGTCAAGCTCAAGATCAACAACGACGAGTGCCACAAGCCGCGTCCACCGGTTACTGAAGTCGTAAAGTCGGGCAACCCGGTGACCGAAGTCGTCGACTACGTCCCGGACGAGGTGTCGCGAATGTTCGGCAAGGCCGACTTTTCGTACCTCAAGCTCAAACCGGATCACGCATCGCGGCCGCTGTGGATCAACCCGGAGGACGGCCGTATCATCTTGGAGAGTTTCTCTCCGTTGGCGGAACAGGCTCAGGATTTCCTGGTGACCATTGCCGAGCCAGTCAGCCGTCCGTCTCACATTCACGAGTACCGGATTACGACCTATTCGCTCTATGCGGCGGTATCGGTGGGTCTGGAGACCAATGATATCATATCTGTGCTCAATCGGCTCTCTAAAGTGCCGGTGCCAAAGAGTATCATCTCGTTTATCCATGGGTGCACTGTTTCGTACGGCAAGGTGAAGCTTGTTTTGAAGCACAATCGATACTTTGTAGAGTCCTCGCACGCGGAGACACTTCAGATGCTGTTGCGGGACCCGGAGATTGGCCAGCTGCGAATTGAGGCCTCGGAGACTATTACTAAGGACGGGTTGGTCACTGAACGGGCCCCGACTGTTGGGTCTCTAGTGATTCCAGGTACTCAAAAGCCCAAGCAGGGGGACGGTGCGACTGGGAATGGTAATGCTCAAGCAGATGATGAGAAAAAGGCGGCGGATGGCTCTGCGGAAGAGCTATTCTCGTCGATTGTGGGGTTGGATAAGGACGATGATGACGATATGGATGCGGTGCATGCATTTGAAATTGCCCCCAAGTCGGTCGAACAGACCAAGAAGCGGTGCCAGGATATCGATTACCCGGTATTGGAGGAGTATGATTTCCGAAACGACCAGCGTAACCCAGATTTGGACATTGATCTTAAGCCGTCGACCCAAATCAGACCGTACCAGGAAAAGTCACTTTCCAAGATCTTTGGTAACGGTCGAGCACGGTCGGGTATTATTGTACTTCCGTGTGGTGCTGGTAAGACTCTAGTTGGTATTACCGCTGCCTGCACGATTCGTAAATCGGTCATTGTTTTGTGTACCTCTGCCGTGTCGGTCATGCAGTGGCGAGCCGAGTTCCTCAAGTGGAGCACGATCCAGCCCGAGAACGTTGCCGTGTTCACGTCTGACAATAAGGAAAAGTTCTCTGGCGAGGCTGGGCTCGTGGTGTCGACTTACTCCATGGTGGCGAATACCCAGAATCGGTCCCACGACTCGCAGAAGATGATGGATTTCCTCACGTCGCGAGAATGGGGTTTTATTATTCTTGATGAGGTCCACGTTGTGCCAGCGGCCATGTTTAGACGGTGTGTAACGACCATTGCGGCCCATGCAAAGTTGGGTCTTACTGCAACGTTGGTACGAGAGGACGATAAGATTGACGATCTTAACTTTCTTATCGGCCCTAAGATGTACGAGGCCAACTGGATGGACCTGGCCAACAAGGGACACATTGCCAAGGTTCAGTGTGCTGAAGTGTGGTGTCCAATGACCTCTGAGTTTTATCACGAGTACCTGCGGGCCAATGCACGAAAGCGAATGCTACTGTACATTATGAACCCGACCAAGTTCCAGGCATGCCAGTTTTTGATTGAGTATCACGAGCGACGAGGAGATAAGATTATTGTGTTTTCGGACAATGTCTATGCGCTCGAGGCGTATGCGAAGAAGCTGGGGAAGCCGTTTATTCACGGGGGCACTCCTCAGCAGGAACGAATGACCATTCTCAAGAACTTTCAGTACAATGACAAGGTCAACTCGATGTTTTTGTCCAAGGTTGGAGACACTAGTATTGATTTGCCCGAGGCTACCTGTCTCATTCAGATCTCGTCGCACTACGGGTCCCGTCGACAGGAGGCGCAGCGTCTGGGGCGTATCTTGCGAGCCAAGCGACGAAACGACGAGGGTTTCAATGCATTTTTCTATTCGCTTGTGTCTAAGGATACCCAAGAGATGTATTACTCCACGAAGCGACAGGCGTTTTTGGTTGACCAGGGTTACGCATTCAAGGTGATCACGCATTTGCATGGGATGGGCGAGCTGCCTAATCTTGCGTATACTTCGCTCAGCGAGCGCCGGGAGCTGTTACAGGAAGTGCTACTGCAGAATGAGGACGCGGCGAGTCTTGAGGCGGGTGACGACGCGGACAATTCGGTTGGACGAAGTTCGAAAATCATCAAACGGGGTGCCAAGGCCCGGCGGACTACTGGTTCCCTTGCATCGTTGGCGGGTGGAGAGGATATGGCTTATATTGAGCAGAACAAGTCGAGAAACAAGGAGCTCAAGAAGAACCAGGCATCCTTTATCCAAAAGTTGTATACCAAGAAAAAGAAGCGTTGACCAATCCGGGTTGGACTTATTTATATTTAATTGATATTAAACAAGGCATTTATTCAAGAATTGGTACCATTGACTGCCGTATGTTGTATGAATGTTGATTATATTAAACTACCGTACAGGCATTGTTATTCAAGAATTGGTACCATTGAACTGTCGTATGTTGTATGAATGGTAATTGCTTAAAGTACTCTACAAGGCATTGTCACTCAAGAATTGGTACCATTGACTGCCGTATGCTGTATGAATGTTGATTATATTAAACTACCGTACAGGCATTGTTATTCAAGAATTGGTACCATTGACTGCCGTATGCTGTATGAATGGTAATTGATACCATTAAACTACCATATGTATGTACGGTATTCAAGAATTGGTACCATTGATACCACGTGTATGGCGTTATAATACCAAACTACTACCGTGTATGTCATATTCAACGGTATATACACCCTAATACCCATGTGCTATAATAAATTACCAGGTATCTGTTTTCAATCAATGCGTGGCTCGCTGGAGTCGGAATTAAGAAAAAGAAGCGTTAACTAAAGCGGGTTGGACTTTTGGATTATTTATATTTAATTGATATTAAACAAGGCATTGTTATTCAAGAATTGGTACCACTGAATTGCCGTATGTTGTATGAATGTTAATTGATATTAAACTACCGTACAGGCATTGTTATTCAAGAATTGGTACCATTGAACTGTCGTAGCTAATGTATGAATGCTAATTGATATTAAGCTACCACATGTACGGTATTCAAGAACTGGTACCATTGATACCAGTGTATGGCGTTATACCAAACTACTATGTCATATTCAACGGTATATACACCCTAATACCCATGTGCTATAATAAATTATCTGTTTTCAATCAATGCGTGGCTCGCTGGAGTCGGAATTGCTGCTCGTCGTCCGAGTTGTAAATCAAATGCTGATAGTCGTCAGACTCCCCCCCGTCCGTCACCGAAGGGGTGGATATCTCCGAGTACGAGTCGTCCACCGATGAGGTCGATCTAAACCAATTCTGGCGTCTATTGCTCACCGTAGGAGACAACACCGTCGTATCAAACGACGGCGCCGGCTCGGAAACCTCGTCCTCGCTAAACCCACTCATCCGCCGGGGAGCCCCCGTATAATGATACAGCTCCACATCGCTAGCACTGCTATTGCTCAGACTAAACGGCGGCTGGTTCAACTCTACACCCCGCCGCCGCAGGTCCCCATCCTGTGCAATGTCCCGCGCTGTCGACGCCTGGTTCACCGAGTAAAACGTCTCCGCCTCGGAAGAGCTCCCGTGCCGCTCATTCGGCACATAGGTCGCCCCCGAGTACCCCGTAGTCGACCCCGAGTAGTGCCCGGACGCATAACTCGCCCCGGAATGATACGTCTCCGTGTTCCCATGCCCCTCGCTCTCCCCATAGTCGTACAGCGAGTACACCTCCTCCTCCGGCATGCTCTTGAGAGTGTCCACCGAGCGGGCGTCCTCCTCATACAGCGGGTTCGAGTGGCTCGCCACCCGGCGCTCCCGCTCCCTGGCCCGCTTCCGCAGCTTCCACTCGAGCCGCTTCTGCTGTAGCAGGTCCAGCAGCTCGTCTCGGTGGTTGTAGAGCTCCCTGAGCTCGTCCCGGTTCGCGTACACCGCGGCCCCCAGGCCAATAGTCGCCCCGGCAAGTAGTATAAATGGAACTAGCATCGTAAGCACCCGGATCCACCCTCAACATGCGCTCACTTACGGTTAATGGGCATATCTGTCGTCTCTGTCCTCCGTGACCGTCTGACAAGAGGCTGAGGAAAGCGGAGAACCGTTATCAGAGACACGCCGCACGGCACAGCCTTGCGTCATCTCAGGACCCTTAGACGGGGGCCTGGGGGGAACCCCCAGCTACGGGAGCTCGAGGGCCAGCCCTCGAATACACTCGGCCTCTAGCACCCTGGGGGGCCAGCCCCCCAGACCCCCTGTTGGCAGGGGCTCCGCCCCTAGAACCCCCAGGAGCCCTCGGAGCAGTTGGTGGCTGGGAGGTTTGTTACGCGTTGCGAGTTTGGTGGTTACACGCCGCACGGCACAGCCTTGCGTCATCTAGAACGGGGGCCTGGGGGTGGAACCCCCAGCTACGGGAGCTCGAGGGCTGGCCCTCGAAGACACCCGGCCTCTAGTACCCTGGGGGACCAGTCCCCCAGACCCCCTGTTGGCAGGGGCTCCGCCCCTAGAACCCCGTTACACTGTAACAAACTGTTGTAATGGGGGTCTGGGGGCGGAGCCCCCGCTACGGGAGCTCGAGGGCTGGCCCTCGAAGACACTCGGCCCCTAGTATCCTGGGGGACCAGTCCCCCAGACCCCCTGTTGGTGGTTGGGAGGTTTGTTACGCGTTGCGAGTTTGGTGGTTACAGGGGTGGTTACGGAGATTCAATGGCATTAGTGGTAAGCAATTACCGGTCTATAGGTTAGTATGATTAGTCCTCGAACTTGTAGCTGCCGGAGGCAAAGGTGATGGAGCCGCCTCGGTAGCTGCCCTTCTTCATCTTGTTCTTGTTCTTGGTAAAGTCCTTGCCTCGCACCTTCATGAGCTTGTCGTTGGCGGCCTCGCCCCAGGTGCCGGCGGCGCCCTTGTACGTGTTGTCCTGCAGAGTCCGGTCCTCAAAGGAGATCTTGGACCGGTCAATTCGGGAAAAGTACTGTCGGCCTCCGTTCTGAGGAGCTGGAGAGGAAGAGTAGGAGGCAGGGGTCTCGGACTTGGCCTTCTTGGCCGGCGCCGGAGAGGCCTCCTCGTCTCGGGCACGCTTGTTGGTCTTTTCAGAGTCGCTGGCCTTGGACTCGGAGGAAGAGGAACCAGCAGCTTCCGTCTCGGAGTCGGAGTCGGAGGAGGAGTCCGAGTCAGAAGAAGAATCAGATGAAGAGTCAGACGAAGAATCAGACGAAGAATCAGACGAAGAATCAGACGAAGAGTCAGATGAAGAGTCAGACGAAGAATCGGAATCAGAAGAGTCAGAGTCGGAATCAGAGCTGTCAGAGTCGGAGCTGGAGCTATCGGAATCAGAGCTAGAGCTGTCAGAGTCCGAAGAATCGGAATCAGAGCTCGCAGCATCAGACTTTTTCTCAGACTTGTCAGAGCTCTTCTTATCCTCCTCAGAGTCGCTATCGCTATCGCTGTCACTGCTATCGCTGTCACTGCTGTCACTGTCACTGCTGTCACTGTCGCTATCACTCTCATCTTTTTTCTCCTCGGAAAACTCCTTCATAGTTCGGTTGTTCTTCCACAGCCAAAAGATAGCGTCCAATGGGAACTGAACATCCTCGTCAAGAGCCAACTCGGACTCCTTCTTCAATGCCTTGACCGCCTTGGAGTAGCCCAGACTGGCCAAGTAAGCGGCCACACACGGCAGAACCTCCTCCTTAGGAACCTTGCTTGGAATGCTCATTTTTCCAGCCTATTCACGACGGAATTGAAACTTGATTTGCAAATCAAACGACAGGGGAAAAAAAATTTGAGCAAATCTGAAATTTTCCAGATCAGTGAGATGCGGATCGTGATTTGATATACACGCGGTGATACGAATTACGCCCACGCCGCACCCCGTGAGGCTCTTCCCCTGTAAATCTAAACTAATCGCTATAACCCACAACAATGATCAATAAACCGGCAGACGGGTTGATTCCAGTAGTTACTTTGATTACCGTGGCATTGTTCGACTCGCAGCTCACGGTAAACAATACAGTACACCATATCTACGACCAGTCCAGTACTCTTCGGGTAGTGCTCAAACGTTCGCCCAACTTTGCAGTCGATTGCTCCATTGATATTACCTATTACGGTGACAAGTCTGGTTTGCTAGCGTTTGTGTGCCGGTGCGACCCGTTCACGTACTACGACCAATGGTATCTTGATCTGGTCGAGGTCGATAAGCACACCCATATCGCCACGATGGAGAGGTCCCCCTCCCAGTTCCTCATCCAGTTCCAAAACAGGTTTTATGTTTGCATTCACTCGTGCAAGGAGGTAGCAAAAGAGACCCTGCCTAAGTGTATCGCAGTTGCCAACTGTAGTGGCTGCTGTATGGACAATTACACCCTGGAGGAGCTTGTTTGGAAGGAGCATTTGCACAAGAACCAAAGCCTCCAAGATTCAGAGTACCCCATCAAAGGGGCCTGTACCCATGTACGCTACCGTCGAGCTTCGTCGCAGCGGTCCCCTCTAAAACGCCTCTCCAACTTTCGCATCCCCACCGTCCAGTGAATCCTTTACATTGGAGATCCGATAATCAAAATATGGTCATTTTCTAATTTATTAGTCGTCAATCGTTAATAGTACAATAATAAATACAGTTACTCGTCTCGTTCGTACTCGTCGAGGACAAAAAGTTCATAGTCAATAAGCGAGCTCTGGATGTGGACCTTAAAGTCGATGATCGCCGAGATCATGCTCTCTAGCTCAGCGTTCATCTTTGTCCGTGCTTCGTCAATGGAGTGCCGCAGCTGCTGCAGCTCAATCTTTACACTCTGGCTTCGGCTGTTGATCTGGAAGAGCCCTTGCTCAGAATTGTTCCGGGTAATCGTGATCTGTCGCTCCAACCGCTCAATCTCGGTATTGGAGGCACTGGCGTCCGACTGAATGTTATCGTAAAGCTCCGCATAGCTCATCTTTTCCGTGTTGAGCTGCGCTTGCTTAGTGTCCCTCGTCTCGCTCATTTCACTCACCCCTTCGTGAATCAGTTCCAGCTGCTCCGCGAGCCTCTGTACCTCGTCCTGAGCGTTCATCATCCGGTTATGGATCGTTTGGCGGTGTTGTTGCAGCCCTGGCCGCAGCTGGCCCCGGATATCCTTGTGCTTAACCAGCGCCTCCGGCCGCTGGCCCAGGTTCTCGTCCGCTAGCGGGTTGTCCAGCGTTACGCCAAAGTCAATCCCCTCAATGGCAGTGAGCCCCACCCGGTACAACGCGCTGTTATACGCATGCAACGACTTTTCCAGCCCATCCAGCGCCCGCTGAGCGTGGTTCTCCTTGTCCCGGACAACTCGTTGAACCTCCTCGAGCCTCGTATGCACATATTCAATGGCCTGACCCAGTTTTTCCCGCTCGCTATTCATACGGTCAATGTCGGTCGGCGACAACCCCTGGTTACTGATCTGCCGCTGAATCGATTCCTTCTCCTCATTAACCTGCTGCAGCTCCCGGTCCGCGCTCTCTACTTCCGCCTTAATCCGCTCCAGCACGCTGGTCCACTTTTGCTTACGGGACTCCATCGAGTCGATATAGGCCTTGAACTTGACCAGATCGCTCTCCAGCGCCTCCCGCTTCTTCACCAGGCTATTCAGCTTGGAGGTCTCTTTCGCCAGCTCCTTGGCGCGCTCCTTGAGCTTGGCATTCTCCGCCTCCAATTCCTTGATCTGGCTCTCCATGTCCGCCGTGTACTCGGAAAACTCCTGGTCCATCTCCGCCTTGTACTCCGAGTAATCGTCCTCACTGGCCAGAAACGCTCTATACGACTTGGACACGTACCGCATGAATATCCGGTCCAATACTACGTCCTCCGGCTCCTGCCGCAGATTCTCCTCCCGGCTATCATACGACTCGAGCGCCTCATTGAGCTGTACCAGCCAGTACAAGAGACCCAAGAACATGGGCCACGAGTTCTGCCCGCCTACGGCCGCAATTGCCGACTTGTTGATCGAATCAGCATACGGATAGTGAATTGCCCGCATCAAACTGTACACCTCATTGTCAATGCTCTTGGTAAACCGGTACCCGGGGTCCAGCTTGCGATATAGGAACTGGAACATGAGGGTAAAGTCCTTCTGCGTCGGCTGCCGCAGAGTCTTCATGGAGAACTGGTGTTTCGTAGCTATTTCAAACCCGTTCTCCGTCATATACTGGAAAATATGCTGCGAAATCTGCGCAATGTAGTCCTTGTCCCTCAGGGGCCGTGGATCGCGTATCGACGCGCTACCAACGCTGGTGGAGTAGACCCCGGCCGGCGAGGGGCCCACTCCGAAGGAGGAGGGCCGCGAGCTCCTCAGGCCGGAGCTCATGGGCGGAGGGGGAGGGCGTCGCCCATTGGACCCCATCCCCGGCACCACGCTGCGCCGTATACTGCTCCGCGAGGAGCCCTCCGCTACGCGAGACGGGTATGGGTACCCGCCGCTCGAGCTGAGGCTGGGAGTCCGGCTGGGGGCCACCGCGAGAGACTGCCGGGGGGCGCTGAAGGAGTTGGGGGCCAGCGAGGGCCGCATGGACGGCTTCCGCAGCGCCGAGGCGGACTGGGGTATCGACGACGACATGCTCTATCCAATTAACTCGGATCGAAAAATTTAAATGGGTTAACTTGATGATAATTAAGACGCTACGCGTCGTCCAATGCTGGGGGGTTTGGCATGTTTACGTCCCGCCGCGGCGGGTCCCATGGTAACCCTGTTGGGAGGTTACTAGTGCGGCGCAATGCGGCGCAATGCGGCGCCAGCCGCACGTTGCGAGAGAGCCCTCAAGCTGGGAATAGCCCCAGACCTCTACGCACCTGAGGAAGGGGACTTTTTCCTCTTGTAGTAAATTTCAAATGAGATCTACTATCAATAGTCCGATTAATAGTACAAATATCCGCATTGTCTACGATATTATCGAATCCATCAAAACCGTAATCGGTGTTGAATCATCGAATCCAGCAAATGTCGTTAGCGTCGAGTCCATCATCACTATCGCACGATTCTCTACTCGTTTCTTCGACACCCAGCACTAGTTTAGCAATATTTCTTCGCAGTCGTAGTACACTCTCGGTTAGAAGCTTCAAATAGATCATCTTTCAAATATTGCGCTTCATTCGCGCCATTAAAATAACACAACGTCACAGATTCGCGATCAAGTCCAAATCACCAATTTGATCCCGTAGAAGAGAATTAAGTACTACTGAATATACGGCCCGTCAGTCGGCCATTTAGAATGTTACGGTTTACATAAATCCTACAAACATATACCGCAGACATCAACGAAACCGATATTACTTCCAAGTCTATACAGAATGCCTACTAGACAGTGGCTCGACAGGTTGTACCGTGCGGCGGGTGCGGCTCCAAGCCCCACCGGTGCGCCGTTTTAGGTATCCTTCCCAAATAGGAAGGCAATCAAATTTTTATGCAGACCGATGAGATGGTCTTGAATAAATTGTGATTCCACACATTACGTCTACATCTAACGTACATATTCCAGATCTGGGGTAACGATAAAAATAGTCCAAAATGGCATCGATTACTCGAAACATCTCCAGGGTCCCCCAGATTATTAGAACTGTCAAGGAGATGCGGCAGTGGAGGCTCAATGAGCTGAAAAACGACCGCACTGTGGGGCTTGTGCCTACAATGGGGGCCTTGCATCAGGGCCATCTCAACCTCGTTTCGGCCTCGCTGAGGGAGAACGATTCGACAATTGTGTCGGT